>JASAMZ010001256.1:0-10236 GCA_030248115.1 Linhomoeus sp. GSCO2_2 | reverse complement strand
CTCACCTTACATTAAAGTCTAAGAGCTCAAGGTTGTCTTTGATTCTAAAATCTACAAGTGCACCTCAATGCAAATTCTCACCTCCACAGCCTGGCGGTACTCCCTCAGCCTGGAGCAGTGGTCGAAGTCCAGCACTTCCAAGTGTTGCTCAAAGGGCGACGTGTTGTCCATGTTTTGCGCTAGTGTTTATGCGTTCGCGATAGGACTTTTGTTATGGCGCGGCCTGCTGTCGTGTAGTTTTCAAGCGCGGGCGCGCTCGGCCGGCGGAAGGACGCGGCAGGCACACGCGCACAGCACGGGAGAAGTGCGAACGTGCTCGGTTTGCCCTTGCCTTGCGCGTTTTATAGGGAGCGTCCGTCCATTGGCAGCGCGAGTCTTTGACGATATTTCCCCCGCCGCATTGTCATTCGCTAAAGAGCTTTGCGGAGAACTGTTCTTAGGTACCGTATCTCAAGTGGACCTCACACCGAAGCTGTAGTTAGTGACTGATGCTTGTCTAACGTTAATGTAGCTGGTGCCTTTTCGACACGTTTGTGTTTGTTTGTCTCCCGATAAGCTGGGTTAGGCGAAACGTCAGTTCATCGAACAATCGAGTCGCTTCTTCCCCTCAGATAACACGTCACAGAGTGGGTCAGAGAGAGTCGGGGCGTGAAGTAGTAGTCACTGCTGCGCAAAATCGACGATTTCTCCCATTTTCCGTTTCTTCACAGTCTTCGGCAAATTCTCTTCTGGTATCACCCGCCGCCCACCCGTCACTCAGTTGACGATGGCGTGAATGCTGGGCATTCGTCCGCCGATCGACCTCATTCGAAGATAGCTGTTGAAGAGTTCCCCGTTGACTCGACCGCCGTCGTGGCCACGCTTGACCGCTACGCGGGGACCTGCAAGAAATACAAGCGTCAGTTTGGACTTGCAAAAGAGGCTCGATGTTCACTCAAGCGCGCGCAACTTGAGACCGTTTTAAAATGACTCGCTCGAAATGTCTCACAGGCTGTCCAGATGTGGCTTCTTTCAACGACGTCTTGCATTCGTGTTCAGTTGAGGAATTTTCTTTGTCGAGTCTTTGCGGAGTATGTTCATGTATGTGTATGTACGTTTTGCACGGTTTACCGTCTCCTCTGAGTTCACCGTCAAGGAAGCCTGTCATAATTCAACGTTGAGTTGCGAATAAGTACCTACAGTACTCATAATGCCAGTTTCCAACATCCAGAAGACCTCACAACCTTCTATAGGTCGAAGCAGTAGCGCGCCGAGTACGCTCGTAGGCTTCTTCGCCGGCTCGACGACGAGAAACTCTGTTCCGAGCGCTGCGCAGGCTAAGCAGCTCAGTATGACGCAGCCAAGCTGGAGTTTTGCCATCTTTCAACCGTTGGAGAAGGGCCAACTGAAGCTTGGTTGGAAACAAAGCAACTAAAAGCGCCTAGCAAGAGTGGCGACTCGCTCTACATGCACAACAGAAAGGATTGTTGTGGGAATATTCAAATGAAGGCCGCTCGACTCGCCGCCTTTATGACTTTGCGCGTCTCTCCGAGCGAAAGTCTAATTCCGTGACGCGCGTATATTTTGGCGATAATTGGATTTCGCACCCTTGGCACTCGGGGCAAACGTAATGGCGTTTCTGAAACGAGCCTCCGTTATTTGCTGGGCCGATGCGACTAAGACACTCATTGGATGATGACATTGAAGTGGGCGTTCTCTATCAAGCACATAACGTCTCACGTAACTTACAGTATTTGAAGTCGTGAAATGCTTCACAAAAGGATGCCGATGCCGACCGAATCAAGAACAGTCTTTTGACCTTTCATAGTGCGCGAAGCAATTGACTGATTACTGCAAACTGTAGCTGATGTGTGGCGGCGATGGCAAAATTGTCAGCACTATCTCATGAGATGCTGATCTAAACTTGTGAGCCCACATAGGCTGTGCAGAACCGCTACCTGATTTCCATTGGCTACTGTAGGTCTGGTTCGTCGTATCACTCACAACGACGAGGGCCCTTCTCAAGGACTCTCAACTCTTTCATCACTTCCTGTAAGCGAACGGGTCTTCGCCGAACTTACAGTAATTGACGACGACGGCGTTGAAATCACGCGATGGAGAAGGTGGACGTCTCAAGCCCTGTCTACAACTTAGTCAAAGATGTTAAGGCACAGTATACGATTCAAGACAGCACAGTTCATACAGTGTTTGCGCTGGTTCAAGTCGGCGAAGCACTAGGTGCATGCTATGGTGTTAACTGGACTGTGCAAACGCAAACATTCGTTGGAGACGTTGTTAGCCCGAAGTCCAACAGAAACGGCGGAATGGTTCTGCTGTGGCCAGACAACGCGACAGATTGCCGATTGAGGGTTACTGTAGCCTGGCTGTCACGTGTGCCGCACAGTGCGGCGAGAGAAACTTTCACAAAGACTCTCTGCTTGATACCTTTTCACTCGGTCTGCCTTCTTGTCGAAATGTCCGGTCGAGTGATGTCGGCGGTCGGCATGCCGCTGCGCTGACAGACGCATGGCGCAAATACACTGTACCTACGGTAGGTCACTGTTGACCTGGCAAACCTCGCAAACAACTTGGTTGTCGCTAGAACCCCAGAGTTGAGCGACTGGCAAGACTTTGGGACGGGTTGTTTGTTTCTGTAGCACACTTGCACACTAAACGTTGTCATACTATGCTAAATGCGCTCATTGGGAAGTACGGTAGGCATGCAAAGAAGCAGAATCGTCGGCAGACAATTTTGCTCGAAGATCTAATTCATTGCTCAACCTTCAATCTAAATCAGGTTTTTAGATCGCTAGCACTAGCACCTCAGAAACCTGTCGTTGGTCGTTGGCTGTTGACGCGGACAGCGGACAGACATCGAGTTCCCATGCAAATGCCCATACAAATTGCATGTGAGGCCTCATTTGTCACGTTCTCTGTGTACACGAACGACAACCATTCTTGGCAACCCTGCGTCTACTAATTATTGTCATTTGTCATGGACGTGGGTTAATGAACTCGTTAGATGCGTCACTCATTGCAGATCCTTTAAAACTGAAAGGAATGCACAGTGCGGCCTTGGATGCAGCGCAACGAAAAGTATGGGTAGCAAAACGGCGTCTCATTGTCGTCTGGAGATTCCGGTTCTTGTAATTCTGCGTATTCCTCGCGTGGAATGAGCATGCCTCGCGCACCCATTCACGCGCTCTCAATACCGGTTGTCGCTCGGCGCGGAAAGTTTTCCTCAAAGACTTTGGAGGCAGAGCGAACGAAGTCACCACATCACGTTGACAGAAGGTGGGGGTGCTGTATTATGGCGACAAACGCAAGCGGAAATACGCAAAACGTAACTGACGCGTGATGTGCAATTGCGTCCCGTCACATTCATTAACGAAATACGACGCCCTAATCGTTGGGAAGTGCAATGCCCTTGCTCCAATGTGTATCTGAAACTAATTAATATCTGGGGGACGGCGAAACAACTGCAGCCAACCAACCTGAACAAAATGTGAGCACATATGTAGGTACATACATGTGGTGTGCACTGACAATCAATGAAAACTGACTCTTAGCAAACATTCAGTCTGCTACATAGCTGATTCAGTGGAAATATGAACGACACAGGCACTATGACCATGTCTACATTAGCCTTTAGGTTGTAAGAAAGTCGATCCAAACATAATCAAAGACGAAGAACGCCAAGCATGGGAAACACACTCCTCAGCAGTGCCAGCAAGTTCTTGCGAAAGTCGGCGTCCAGCATTGTTAGAGGCAGCACGTAATATCCAGTCCGGAAGGCTGAGAGAGGGTTGAGAACCATCACTGCAACGTTCCGCCTCCACCGGCGCCTCACCAACGCCAACTGGGTGACGTACGGCCGCGTGCAGTATGACAGGCCCTCTGGGGCAGGGAACAGTCGAAGGGTGAGCTGTGATATGGTATGCAATGTACGATTGCTACTGCATCATTCTGCGTGCCAGATCTTGCAGCTACCTGCTCGCAGATGTCCAACGCCAGCGCGATCAGTGGTTGGACGCAGACCACTGCGGCCATCCTTCGCTGACCGCTCGCCTCCTCTGTTGTCGCCCAACGCGCCTTGCAGATGAGCACCACTGTTAGCCCATATGTGAGGGCTTTGGACGCCAGCTTGACGAATTCGACCGGTCCGGATAGAGTGTCGGCGAGAGAAGCAGTCGATTCCAATCTGCGCCCCAACGAGAAGTGGCCGTTCTCGTCTAGCCGCACTTCGAGTGTCGAGTGCTCGACCCACTCGCAGAAGGCGCTCAGTGCGAGCGTGCAAGATGTGATCGACCAAACGGGAACGCGCTCTTCCAGCATTCGTCTTATCAGTTTCCTGTTGAACAGCAGGTCTGCCACCACCTCAACCAGCTGGAGGAAGGGCGACATACCCAGCAAAGTATTACCAACCAACATCACGTAATCTTGGCAATAGGCCAGACAAGGCGTTGCGTAGAAGCCGGGAAAGACCCAGTAAAGGAGGGACACCAGCGGAAAGAGCGGGTAGAAGAGTCCGGCGGCCAAGTCGACACAGAAGTCGCGGTAGACGAGCGTGTGGAGCCACTGCCAGGATCGGGTCTTCTCGGCTCGGTAGACGACGACGGTCAGTCCTGGAGCGCCGCTGCGCAAAACCGACAGTGGACTGCGCCAATCTTCATTCAAGCTAACCCACGTACTATGTACAACACACAAGACAATTGGCAGTCTTAGTGCAGAAATCTCGGTTTTGCGAAGCGACGCACCGGAGCCGATTGTGCCGAGTATGGCGAATACCACAGGGCACACGATACCGTAGAAGAGATGAGGCGACCAGACCGCCGTCCGCTCGAAGCTCATTGATTCGGTGGAGAACTCGCTGCCCTTAAACCGAACAGAGCCCACCCAAGCGTCAAACAGACTTCTTGCTTCATCATCTCCGTTGAGGCTGTCGTTGTAGAGTTGTCGCAAGCACTCGATTCTAAATCGGGAATATGATTAATCCGCCACGTGATAGCACAAGCTTTGCAGGTACTGCGTATGCACGCCAACTGCCAGGAAAGAGGAGAGGACCACATTGCACTTGAGTGATTGACATTCTAGGTACAGTAAGTCAATTGCTTTGCCGTCCAAACAAGCGCTGTAGATTCAGACTATATGGGTACGAGATAGGCAACAACTATGCCTTATGCACTTTGCAATGTAACGAACCTTAACGTCTTGCTTGCCATCTCAATCGGTTAGCTCTCTGTTTGTATTTCGTAGCCCCAAAAGTCACGCTTGGCGTCGTCAACGGTACTCTCACCACAGAGTTTCAACTTCCACTCGTTAGCATGACTCCGTATGCCATGCCAGTTCCACCTATCCCAAGGATTCTAGGAAGTGCGCCTGCATACATTCTACCTACAGTACATATTTGCTAAGAGTCAATTTCTCGTTGAGCAACAACACCGACTTCTGCAGCGGAGTAACACATGTATCGATGGGCTACCGTTCGATTTATGTACATAGCTTAGATACGTCAGCAGATCCAATTACACCGGAAACGTGCGTATTAGTCGTCGGAATCGTTTGTTTTCGCTACTAGTGATGGCAACTTGAAAACCGGGTAAGTACTTACCCGGTTTTACCCGGTTTTTAAAAACCGAGTATACTTACTTGGTACTTACCCGGTTTCGTTCAGGGGTACCCGGTTTTTACTTACCCAGAATCGCCAAAAATGACCGGGTACCCGGTTTTCTAGAAATCGGGTATACTTACTTTAACTTACCCGGTTTTATTTTGGACGAATTTGCTTACTTTTACTTACCCGGTTTTGAAATTTCAAAAGTTGCCATCACTATTCGCTACTCAAAGTCCGCCTGATATGTACGTATCAGGTGCGTTGTAGAGCCGTAGAGAAGACGCCCCGTCCAAAACTTCCGACGACGAAGACGGAACTGGCGTGTTGCCAATGGATGACCAACAAACAAACAGGCGTACGGAAGCATGTAGGTACAAGACTGTAAAGGGTATCTAACAGAATCAGAACCAGACGCTCGGTCGGCTGTCTCGCTGGCGCCCAGCTTCCAAATGTCCCCTCCCGTGGGGCAGGCTGGAGCTCCTGGCCAACCGGATGGCCGATTCCATCAACTGCATGACAACAGAAGTCGGCAGAGTGTTGCGCTCATCTGGCAAGTCCCCTCTCAAAAGAGCCCGCAGACTACTGCGGAAGTCTGCATCGAAGACGGCCATCGGCACCACGTAGTAGCCGGTCTTGGCCGCCGAAATCGAGTTGTAGAAATGGATCGCCATCTCCCTTTTCCGCTGCTGTCCCATCAGCTCTAGTTGCCTGGCGTAGGGGCGCGTGCAGTAGGACAGGCCCAATGGTACTGGGAAGAGTCGAAGCGCGACCTGTGATGTTACAGTGCTAAAGTTTATATGCAGCTTCGTACATAGATGGGCCGTGACTGCATCGCATACTCCACCAGTTAGTTGTACCTGCTCGCAGACGTCCAACGACAGCGCGATCAGTGGTTGGACGCAGACCACTGCGGCCATCTTTCGTCCATCCTCCTTTCCAGTGGCCCAATCTAGAAGCATCTTGCAAAGAAGAGCCGCTGTTAGGCCGTACGTGAGGGCTTTGGATGTCAGCTTGACGATCTCGACCGGCCCGGACAGGACCGCGATTTGGGAAGAAGTCGAATTCAACCTGTGCTTCAGTGCGAAGCCGCCGCCTTCATCTCGCCGCACTTCGTACTGCGAGTGGTCGACCAGTTCGCAGAAGGCGCTGAGCGCTAGCACAGCAAGTGTGAAAGACCAGACTGGCACTCTGCCTTGAAGCTTCCTCCTTATTGCACTACGCAGCAACATTGGGAGTAGGTCAGAGGCCACTTCGACGAGCTGGAGGAAGGGCGACATGCCCAACATGGTGTTACCTACCACCATGACAAACATTTGGCAATATGCCAAGTAAGGGGCGGCGTAGAACCCGGGAAAGACCCAATAGAGGAGCAGGATCAAGGGAAAGAGCGGGTAGAAGAGTCCCGCTGCGGCGTCGACGCAGAAGTCGCGATACATGAGCAAGTGGAGCCAGGACTTTTGCTTCTCGGCGCGGTAGACGACGGCCGTCAGACCTGGGAGACTGTTTGGCAGAACCGAAAGCTTGCGCTGATCATAAGGTACAGTAGCTCTGGCAGTGGCAGTTGCTCAAATGAGTTATCATAGTTAGTTTGACAGCGCTGTTCACGAACGATTCTGCCAAGCAGTCACCGGAACCAAATGCGCCAAGTAGGGCGAAGGCGGCTGGGCAGACGATGCCGAAGAGAGGATACCAACACCAGACGGTGTCTCTAGTGAAATCCTTGATTTCGAGTGAGAAAGCGCGGCACGAAAATCGCCGATAAGAGATCCAGGCGTCCAGCAGTTCTCTCGCTTCCGTGTCGCCGCTGGCACTGTGGTTGTGGAGATGTCGCAGGCAGCCGACTGAGCTGAATTGAGAAATCCCTTCACTAACAGTTGTCGTTGCAGGGGCGGCGAGTATAATGTCTAGCTAGCGCTACTGACGGCACTTCCAAGACTAGTGCAGCTTCAGCGTTCCATAATTCTTTCTCTTCGCTGGAAATTGCACGGTTACCTTGATGACGGCTCGTTTCCCATGCTTGGCGTTCTTCGTCTTTGATTATGTTTGGATCAAAGTTAACTGTCACGGCACTGTCTTGATTTACCTAGACCTACATACCAGTCACGTTACCACCCTATCATAAGCCCCACTTGTAAGCCAAATCACACTGCCGGTTCTGCCAAACAGGCCCCCAAGGTCTGACGCCCGTCGTCTACCGCGCCGAGAAGCAACGTTCCTGGCTCCACCTGCTCATGTACCGCGACTTCTGCGTCGACGCCGCCGCCGGACTATTCTACCCGCTCTTTCCCTTGATCCTGCTCCTCTAGTGGGTCTTTCCCGGGTTCTACGCCACCCCTTACTTGGCATATTGCCAAGAGTTTGTCATGGTGGTGGGTAACACCATGTTGGGCATGTCGCCCTTCCTCCAGCTGGTCGAAGTGGCCTCTGACCTACTCCCAATGTTGCTGCGTAGTGCAATAAGGAGGAAGCTTCAAGGCAGAGTGCCTGTCTGGTCTGTCACGCTTGCTGTGCTAGCGCTCAGCGCCTTCTGCGAACTGGTCGGCCACTCGCAGTACGAAGTGCGGCGAGATGGAGGCGGCGGCTTCGCACTGAAGCACAGACTGAATTCAACTTCTTCCCAAATCGCGGTCCTGTCAGGGCCGATCGAGATCGTCAAGCTGACATCCAAGGCTCTCACGTACGGCCTAACAGCGGCTCTTCTTTGCAAGATGCTTCTAGATTGGGCCACTGGAAAGGAGGATGGACAAAAGATGGCAACAGTGGTCTGCGTCCAACCACTGATCGCGCTGTCGTTGGACGTCTGCGAGCAGGTGCGTACAACTGGTTGCGCGTGTGACGCAGTTACAGCACATGCATACAAACTTTAGCACTATGATTATCACAGGTCGCGCTTCGACTCTTCCCAATACCATTGGGCCTGTCCTACTGCACACGCCCTTACGCCAGGCAACTGGAGCTGCTGGGACAGCAGCGCAGAAGGGAGATGGCGATCCATTTCTACAACTCGATTTCGGCGGCCAAGACCGGCTACTATGTGGTGCCGATGGCTGTCTTCGATGCAGACTTCCGCAGTAGTTTGCTAGCTCTTTTGAGAGGGGACTGGCCAGATGAGCGCAACACTCTGCCGACTTCTGTTGTCATGCAGTTGATGGAATCAGCCATGCGGTTGGCCAGGAGCTCTAGCCTGCCCCACGTGAGGGGACATTTGGAAGCTTCGCACCAGCGAGACAACCGACCGAGCGTCTGGTTCTGATTCTGTTAGATACCCTTTACAGTCTTGTACCTACATACATGCTTCCGCACGCCTGTTTGTTTGTTGGTCATCCATTGGCAACACGCCAGTTTCGTCGTCGTCGTCAGTAGTTTTGGACGGGACGTCTTCTTTTCTCTACGGCAAGACAACGCACCTGATACGTACATATCAGGCGGACTTTGAGGAGCGAAAACAAACGATTCTGACGACTAATACGCGCGTTTCCGGTGTAATTGGATCTGCTGACGTATCTGTACTTATGTACATAAAATCGAACAGTAGCCGATCGATTACATGTGTTACTCCGCCTGCAGGAAGTTGATCTTGTTGCTCAACGAGAAATTGACTCTTAGCAAATATGTACATAGGTAGAATGTATGCAGGTGCACTTCCTAGAATCCTTGGGATAGGTGGAACTGGCATGGCATACGGAGTCATGCTAACGAGTGAAAGTTGAAACTCTGTGGTGAGAGTGTCGTTGACGACGCTAAGCGTGACTTTTGTGGCTACGAAATACAAACAGAGAGCTAACCGATTGAGATGGCAAGCAAGACGTTAAGGTTCGTTACACTGCAAAGTGCATAAGGCATAGTTGTTGCGTATCTCGTACCCAATGTATTGTACTTGTACATATATATTATTCATGTTCCCGATTTAGAATCGAGTGCTTGCGACAACTCTACAACGACAGCCTCAACGGAGATGATGAAGCAAGAAGTCTGTTTGGCGCTTGGGTGGGCTCTGTTCGGTTTAAGGGTAGCGAGTTCTCCACCGAATCAATGAGCTTCGAGCGGACGGCGGTCTGGTCGCCTCATCTCTTCTACGGTATCGTGTGCCCTGTGGTATTCGCCATACTCGGCACAATCGGCTCCGGTGCGCCGCTTCGCAAAACCGAGATTTCTGCACTAAGACTGCCAATTGTCTTGTGGGCTCGTAGTACGTAGGTTAGCTTCTTGAATGAAGATTGGCGCAGTCCACTGTCGGTTTTGCGCAGCGGCGCTCCAGGACTGACCGTCGTCGTCTACCGAGCCGAGAAGACCCGATCCTGGCTCCACACGCTCGTCTACCGCGACTTCTGTGTCGACTTGGCCGCCGGACTCTTCTACCCACTCTTTCCGCTGGTGTCCCTCCTTTACTGGGTCTTTCCCGGCTTCTACGCAACGCCTTGTCTGGCCTATTGCCAAGATTACGTGATGTTGGTTGGTAATACTTTGCTGGGTATGTCGCCCTTCCTCCAGCTGGTTGAGGTGGTGGCAGACCTGCTGTTCAACAGGAAACTGATAAGACGAATGCTGGAAGAGCGCGTTCCCGTTTGGTCGATCACATCTTGCACGCTCGCACTGAGCGCCTTCTGCGAGTGGGTCGAGCACTCGACACTCGAAGTGCGGCT
>JASAMZ010001255.1:0-21974 GCA_030248115.1 Linhomoeus sp. GSCO2_2 | reverse complement strand
AAAGGTGATATTCAGGCCGGTCTTGCTGTGCCAGGCGCCCAACTAAATGGCTGGTATTTTAGGGCGCTTTTAATTTAATTCAAAAGCGCTTAGAAAATAAACATTGCGCTTTTAAAAATGAACAAACCGCTTTTTGGCACTCCGCTTTGCAAAAGCAGGAGTGCTATAGGGGGCGTCGGATTGAACAGAATCATCTTACCAAGCTTTCTCGCGCTACACAAATCGGATCGCCAAGCGGTTTTTTGCGTTAGATAGGTTGAGTCGACGCGCTGCCTGGACAAGAAACTAGAAAATTCCGGCAGTGGAAGAATTTTGCGAAAATTCAAAAATTCAAATTTTTGCTAAGTAAAAAAAAACAATACGCCATAACTCTCGTAAAAGTGGGTCGATTTTAATGATTTTTGGATATGTGGTAGGCCCTTGGATGTTCTTCAGAGCAAGACCGGAACGGGCTCCCTAGGTGGTCCGACGCGGGAGTACGGTAGAAAATTTGAATTTTCAAATTTTTTTCCGACCTTTAAAAAATCAGAACTCGAGTTTGCGAAGGCGGATCCTCGTCAACTAAATTTTTAGTTCCGCGCATTTATATTACCTTTCGTTTGAGACCAAAACCGCCGAGATCGCTGGCGTCGTTCATGAGCTACGCGGAAACAAAGGTCCCGGGTCCCGAGCGGAAAATTGGGATTTTCGACTTTGAGTGGATTTCTGGGCTGGAAAGCGTGCCGTTAGCCGCAAATTGACCATTGCAACGTGTTCTACGTCAAAAGTTGGTCTAGACGAAGTGTCTTGACCGCTTTGAGATGCCGTACCCTGGCCGCGTCGAATTTTTGGATCCCTGGGTCAAATTTTCGAAATTGAGTTTTCACGTGTTTCGGGGGTATTCGACGACGCTGAACACGAATCCGGCGTTTGTTTTGCGATTTCGGACGCCTTTACCCTTATTTCGGCGCCCGGCCGGCCAAAAATTGGGTCCCGGGGTCGAATTTTCAAAATTGAGATGACAGTTGTTTCTGGGTTTTCTGATGCCGCAGAACACGAATCCGACGTTTGTTTTGCGTTTTGAGTTTCATTTAGCCTGCTTTGGGAGTCAGAACACGCCCCAAACATGCCCAAACTTGACCGAACATGTTCAAACTTGTCCAAATATGTCCAAACACGTTCAAACACGTCCAAACTTGTCCAAACTTGTTCGAACATTGTCGGCGACACTGAACACGAGTTTGACGTTTTCGTGAAGGATTATTACCGAGTAGTGAGACGCGAACAGTCTGCTTTGCTTTGAAACAAGCGGAGTGCCACCCTGAAGGTCCCCTTCAGCGTTCAACTAGTCTTTGTAGCTAGCGGAAAAGTGATAACGCGCTTTTAAAAATAAACAATGCGCTTTTAAAAAGGAACAATGCGCTTTTAACTTGAACATGCCGCTTTTGACAGCAGCTGGACCGAAAATTGAACAAACCGCTTTTAAATTGAACAAACCGCTTTTAAAATGGAACAAACCGCTTTTGAATTGAACAAACCGCTTTTAACGCCCTGCTGCGTCGCGCACGGCATTGCCGCAACGTGACGTCGATGCGAACCACCCCAGTTTGCCAGGGAAACTTTGTCGGCGTGGGCGTGGCCTTAGGTTAATAGGCTTCAAAGTGAAAGTTGTTGCGAGCGCTAGCAGGGAAGGGGCACAGCCGGCCTAAGCAGGAGGTGAAGTATATGGGGGAGTGTGCACTCCACCCACTGTTTGCACTAAAACTCGGTCGGCGTCGCGCCTGGCGGGTCTCAACTGAGGCTTAGCGCGACCACCAACTTCAGGGCGCGCTCCGCGCGCCCTGAAGTCGGTCACCGGTCGCGTTAAGCCTAAGTTTCGACCCGCCAGACTGCGACGCCGACTGACTCTTGTGCACGGTGGGCGCAGGGCGAGCCTAAGCAAAGCCTGCTTTCAAAGGAATATTCTGTGTCCGAAAGAAATGTAAAGAAACAAGGAAGATGGTCATTACCGGATGCAGGCAAAGGAGTATTAAAAGTATTAATTAATCCTTTATTTTAAAAGCTTTTCGTTTTTTCTGGACTATTTTGCCCTTTGTCTCACAGCAGCCGAATGCGCAATGTTCCAAATGAAAAGCGCCTTGTTCAGAATGAAAAGCGGTGCCAGTTAAAAGCGCATTCTTCTAAATGAAAAGCTGCAGTTACGAATTAAAAGCTGCAAATAATTGTCCCCCAACTAAATATCGACACACTACATACGGTAAGTGTTTTAGAGGTACATGAGCTGCCTCTGTCGAGTCGTCTTACTGTAGCCCACCTTACGAAACCCGCCCCTGGAGTAGTCGGCCAGGTCGAGCGCGTAGTTCTCTCTGGTCAAGTCGTCGTCAAGTTGGACGTGTCCCGTCAGGCCTTCGAATCGCACCTAACGTAGAAGAATGACGACATTGGCTTCAGGGTTTGACTGTGAAGCCACCCCTCGATCGGCGCACCAGCTTCAGGTAGTTCATGAGGGTGGTGCCGTTCTTCCACGTGTGAAAGGGGTCGTCGCAGTCTATTGGTTGGGTCGTAGTCAGGCGGCTCTCCCGCATGGCCTCCGCCACCAGGCGGACGGAGTCGTAGATTAGGGCCGTCGTTGTCTGGAACGATTGGTGAAGTATGAAGGCAGGGCGTTATGCGGCGACTGGCTGGCGCGCACTGACGGTTCACCTGGAGGCCAGTGGGCGGCATGTAGGCGCCGGTTGCGTTGTCGTGAAGGAAGCGCCTCATTCGGCGCGACACCTTCTCCACCAGTGGGGAGTCGGCCACCAGACGAAGGCTGGTCACGTTGCAGCCGCTGGACTCGTAGGCGCTCAGATCGAGCGTGTAGACGTCCTGAGAAGAGTTGAGGACGCTAATCTCTTCCAACGGACTTAAGCAGCTTTCTCGTCACTGCAGTGGTGCTGCTAATGCCATGGTACTCAACCGACCAGGTTGCTGAAGACGAAGTGGTAGGCTTCGGAAGTCATGGACTGCAGGGAAGCCTCCTTCAGCAGTTTGGCGGCCGTCTTCAGGTCGCAGTTAATCACCAGATTGTACTCGTCCAACTCCTCCTTGACCTCCGTCAGCAGCGCCTCGAGGTCGGGGCTCCGAGCGGCGATCCGGCGGTACCTGACCACCAAGCCGTAAATGGAGGCGGTCGTGATCAGTTCTTGCGACTCGATGAGACCTGATCGACGCCGCGTGGTAGATTAATCGCAGTAGTAGCCAAAAACACAGATTGCCGTGGTCCCGGCGACTGTCCGCTCACCTCTGTTGTCCTGGTAGACGAGGACGAAGGACCGCCACTTGTAGTGGAGGAAGAACTGCGAGATGGCCTGCGCCACGTGGCCCGCCTGCGGCTGGAGACTGACAGAGGTGGTGCTGCCTCCCTTAGAAGGAGGCACGCCCCTCGACTCGCCATGGAGAATGTGGGGAATCTCACGCGAGTCGCACAGGCCTACGATCTCCAGCCCCAGAGGCGTCCGACTGCCCCTTGGCCCCAGCAGGGCGGCCACGCCTCGCCGGAACAGGGCGCACGCTGCGAGGAGGAGAGCACAAATCTATGAGTGTTGTATCGCAGACGCGTTACAGTCATTCACAACCTACCGTACCCTTGTCCCTGGCGTCGAGGATGTCCTCCGAGTCGAGCTCCTCCACCAGTGGGCGAAAGCGCAGCTCCTTGCCGTGACGGCCGTTCTGGTCGAGCACTGCGAACTCGAAGGCCAGTCGGCCGACCTCGTCGTTCTTGCGGAACAGACCGCCTCAATACGAGAAGGATGCTATCGATCAAAGTTAGCAAGTGGCTAACCGGCTATTGCGCTGCTCAGTTCACATCGCAGTGATGTGAACAGACACGAAGTGAATACGGAAATGTGTCAACCAGGTCGCAGAATTGATAGAATGGGTGTCTGTGTAGGTGGAAGGGCAACTGTTTTCTTTAGTTGCTTGTTCCACAGCTTGTATCTTCGCCATCGACTCTCACCAATGTTGATGTCGGCTGCTGCGACCGTGAGCGCAGCGTCGCAGAGCAGCGCCGCCAATGCCAAGCTTCTCATCGCCGCACACGCTCTGACTTCCACTAAAAACCTTGCGTTCTTCTTCTTCATTCAATACCTAATCTAGCGCGCTACTACCGACGCCGCTGGTCTGCGCTCAGGTGAAAGTAAGAAGGTGCATTCGAGCCCTTGTTCGAGCAGAAAATTGAGGCGCCAAGAAAACGACTGCTTTCCCAAGTGCCATATGCGCAAGAAGGGGGGGGGGGGGGGCTAAAGGGCTTTAGGCGAAACCACGCCACATGTTTCGGTCCGTCACTCAACGCCTGTCAGACGGGCCCGAGAGATAGGGTTTTGCTTTGGGCGTTATGTTTTTCGGGGGATTGGTTGGCTGGAGGGACGCTAAACTTCCCTCGAGCAAAGGTCTTCCAACGAGTGAGATCGTGTTGTGTCACAATTTACAATTTTCAGTAGGATTTATATATGTGAGACACCATGCACGTGGTACACAAAGCACTGAGCGCGTACAGTGTGGCCGAAAACTGTGTAGCAGTGATCTTTTAAAGCTATCAAGACAACTGGCATACTACTGTATGTAGTTGAGTTGGTAAACGCAATTTCTACCATTTGTTCTGAATGTATGTACGAATTTGCTTTCTACCGTTCGGTAGCCTGTGCGCTGTGAAATCACTCCAGCTGCTAAGCGGTCGTCGCACGACGGACGGTGACTCTCCATGTAGGTCAATTTGCCTGCGCGCCCTCTCACTCTGTTGTGTGTCATTACATCCGTGAAATTCGCTTCACTGCTTCAACTACGTCAGGATTTGCGCTACATTGCATTCTCTATTGTACAGGGTGGCCCAAAAAAAGTGAGACCCCTAACTTTGCGGCGGCCGTTCTCGAGCGTGACTTCATTAATCGTGCCCAAAATTAGAGGCCATATACTGCATGGTGTTTTAGGCAAACTGTGCAAATTTCATACAATTCCATTAGGCGAGCCGTCAATAGCATCGTTTTGCGCAACAACATGTCAAGAATTGGGTGCGGCGCTTTTGCGCAGAGCAGTTGCTGGCGGTCATGGACGTCGTCGAGCAGGACCGGGGCCGCCAGCAACTGCACTGCGTAAAGGCGCCGCACCCAATTTTTGACATGGTGTTGCGCAAAACGATACTATTGACGGCTCGCCTAATGGAATTGTATGAAACTTGCACAGTTTGCCTAAAACACCATGCAGTATATGGCCTCCAATTTTGGGCACGATCCGTGAAGTCACGCTCGAGAACGGCCGCCGCAAAGTTAGGGGTCTCACTTTTTTTGGGCCACCCTGTATGTACTTCTCAGAGTGTCTTTCGCGGAGCGGTACTCCCTTCTACTTGACGATTGCTTGGTCAAAACAGCGATTCAAGAATGTAAAGGTAACTTTCGGAAGGAGTTAATTCGGCAGTACCTATATGCGTTTATGTAGACATCAAAGGTGGGCGATGAGGGGAAGAACGCGTCGACGTTACACAAACTGAGCGGGCGCCCGCTCGGCGCGTGACACAGTTTTTGTGGCGACCACCATCGCCGGCCGTCGATACCCACTGACCTAGATCCGCCCTCTCCGTTTCGACAGCATAAATACGCGCCTCGTTATATCGCCTGCGAATCATCTCATCGACTTGGTTTGCCCTCTTCCACTCTCTTCTTCTTCGTAGCGCCGTGGGAAAGTACCGTAATCCAAAGATGAAGCTGGGACTGGCGGCCGGCTGCGCCACGGTGCTGAGCCTCGTCTGCATCAGCGTCTGTATCGTCAGCCTGCCCATGCTCTACTCCGAGATCAGGGACATCTGGGAGGAGCTGGACAGGGAGATGCTCGAGTTCAAGGTGCCGTTATGCGCCTGCAACGTTTGTTGCGCAAAATAATATTGTACCTACCTAATCCTCCAATGACCACCCTCCCTCTCGAATTAGCGCTTTTTCCCCTCCAATAGCATTTTGGGTACAGCACGTGCATCACCTTACATGCTCTGTGACAAGTCTTAACTCAAAATCGGGTTGAGCGCGTCAGCGCTCAACCCAATTTGTTCGGCCGGGGGCCAGTGCGCCTCCGGGCACTAGGGGTTAGTACTACGTCATATAGGTAGACATAACCGATCGGGCTGAAATTTTCACCATAGTTGTTCATAGTGACAAGAAGTATTGTGCTAAAATTTCAGCCGAATCGGTTGAGTGGTTCCCGAGATATTAAATGAAAACCGTCGAAAAATTAACCGATCTTATACTGATTGCCAGGTTTTCGGCCTCGTTCTCGGGAACGGTAGTAGATAGGAGAGCGGTTGATGGCTCGTTAGAATCGTCTGGTAGTAGGAAATTTTGTGTTAAAATATCGTAGAGATCGGTTGAATATTGCGGCCGTAGGGCCCGATCAAAGAAATGGCCGAAATTTTGGCTAAGTCCCACTCAAGACGGCCGAGCTCTGCTGGTGCAGGCTGGAGCGCCAATCGAAGTGATCCGGTCTAGACCACCATAGGGTGAATAAATGTGTAAAACATTTCATCTTTCTAGGTTGTATGGTTCTTGAGATATGCATGCCCAAAAGTCGGAATCGGTACGGATCCGGGGCTCGGCTCCAGATGGCCGAGCTCTAGTGGTGCACGCTGGCGCGCCAATCGAAGTGATCCACCCAAGACCACCATAGGGTGAACAAATGTGTAAAACATTTCATCTTCCTAGGTTGTGTGGTTCTTGAGATATGGATGCCCAAAAGTTGAAACCGGTACGCGCGCGGATCTCGGCTCACTTACGCCGAGCTCTAATGGTGCAGGCTGGGGCGCCAATCAAAGTGATCCGGTCTAGACCACCATAGGGTGAATAAATGTGTAAAACATTTCATCTTCCTAGGTTGTTTGGTTCTTGAGATATGGATGCCCAAAAGTTGAAACCGGTACGCGCGCGGATCTTGGCTCACTTACGCCGAGCTCTAATGGTGCAGGCTGGGGCGCCAATCAAAGTGATCCGGTCTAGACCACCATAGGGTGAATAAATGTGCAAAACATTTCATCTTCCTAGGTTGTTTGGTTCTTGAGATATGGATGCCCAAAGGTTGGAACCAGTACAGTATGACATTATGACGAAGCCGTAAAATTTGTATAGTCGATGTCGAAATGAACTGTAGAGTGGTGATATGTATTGGAGGTGTTGAGAGTGGACTCTAGAAGGGTGGTGGGTGACGGAACGGCATTATGACGAAATCGTAAATTCGTATAGTCAATGTCGAAATGAACTGTAGAGTGGTGATATGTATTGGAGGTGTTGTGGGTGGACTCCAGAAGGGTGGTGGGTGACAGAATGACGTTATGACGAAATCGTAATTCGTATAGTCAATGTCGAAATGAACTGTAGAGTGGTGATATGTATTGGAGGTGTTGTGGGTGGACTCCAGAAGGGTGGTGGGTGACAGAATGACGTTATGACGAAATCGTAATTCGTATAGTCGTATTGCTGTCTGTGCATCCAACCTCCGGTGGCCAGACCTGTCTGTGCATCCAACCTCCTGAGGCCAGACCTGTCTGTGCATCCAACCTCCTGTGGCCAGACCCGTTTGTGCGTGCATCCACCCTCCTGTGGCCAGACCTGTCCGTGTCCCCACACCTACAACAGCAATCCTTTCAAAGCAGACCGTGTCTATGTCACCTCTCAGCAAACCTGCTCTATGCCCCCCCCCCCCTGAAGGTGTCCACTCTGTGGACATGGACAGGGTGTGTATTTCAGGAAAGTTCCCCCCTTCTGGGGGGTAAGGACAGGTGAATTTGTTCGTCCTTATGAAGACTGATGATGAACAGGCTGTGTATCTCAGATGACTTCGGGCCCTCTACTACACGGACAAATTCAGCGTGCTCTGTGTATGGGTGCCCAACTCTCACTAAATTATGAGTCTCTGTGTTTGTCGTTTGTGTACTTACTGCAAGCAAATCGCTTACCCAGCAGTAGTGCAGCAGAATGTGCATTTACCAACGTTAATACCTCCAGAAGCTCTGTTAGCAGGTGAAGCCATCTACTTGCGTGCATGGCTGAGCGGTCAAAGTGGGAGTTAGCCATGGGGTCCGTCACCCTTGCGTACGTTGCACTGAGTGCGGACATTGTGTTGTGTGAGATGCGGTGGCAGGCACTGAAGCCACACACGTGTGTTGATAGTGGTAGAGTGCGTTTGCCGCATGTACGCTGTGCGTACGTGACAAGCTTCGTGCGCGTGAACAGAGCACGCTGAATTTGTCCGTGTAGTAGAGGGCCCGAAGTCATCTGAGATACACAGCCTGTTCATCATCAGTCTTCATAAGGACGAACAAATTCACCTGTCCTTACCCCCCAGAAGGGGGGAACTTTCCTGAAATACGATTGTCTTTATCAACCCAACGACCAATGTATTCTGATCAAACCACAACAATTCGTCACTGAATACCGCGCAAGTGTGCAAGAAATTGTGACAAAAATAATTCAGTAAATTTTGAAGCATTCGAGGGGTCGAATTAACAAGCTCCGCCCTCGAATAACCGCCCCTTCTAGAGATGTGTTGAAAATCAGCGCGCAGGACGTTCATTGGAGGATTTTCGATGCATTTGTCTAGGCGCGCATCCGCTGTTGTCACTGCAGATCCTCTCGGACGACATCTGGCTGCAAGTGGTCAAGCTGGGCGGCAGTCCCTCGGAACAGAGAGCCAGACGTCAGGCCTATGGGGAGATCGAGTATCAGACACCACAGCCACCTGTGGAACCCATTGAACCGGCCATTGGGGGAACGCCCAGCGTCATTCACCCTCCCAGCCAATGCAGTGAGTTACAATTGGCTGCACAATGTACGTACATACAAAATCCTAAACAATACTGCAATTCGTTTAGTACAAACTGTCAATTGTTGGGTTCACGCGCCGCATGTATCTGATGTTCGGAGGTTGTTCGACTGCATTTGTGATCGACGTTTGGATTACCACTTACGGAAACAGAAGAAATCCAACGACGACACTGCTCCCATAAGAACCAACTGTTCTGCTCTCCAGTAGAACTCAAAACCAACCGATTTTTGCAGACTGCGACCCGAACAACAACTGTCCCGCCGGACCGCCCGGCCCGCCGGGTCCCAGAGGCCAGAACGGGGACGACGGCGCCCCCGGGAAGGACGGCGACGCGGGCGCCGACGCCGAAGACGAGCAGGCCGAGCAGCAGCAGTTCGAGAAGTGCTTCATGTGCGCCCCAGGGGGCATGGGACCGCCCGGAGCGCCGGGACGCCCCGGTCAGTGTTGCGCGCTGCCGCTCTGTGTCACCGGCATACAAGACGGGAGAATGACCGGGTATTTCAGGTCCCAAGGGTATGAAGGGAGCTCGAGGTCACGACGGGATGCCGGGTCGCGACGGAAGTCCTGGTTCCCCGGGTGACATGGGCAAGACTGGGGAGGCCGGCCGGGACGGACCCCGCGGTGCGAACGGTGCTCGAGGCGAGGACTCCTTGCGACCTATCGGAGTGCCGGGAGCAAAGGTGAGAGCGCATGATGGGTAACCAGGGTAACTTCTTGTGCTTGGCGGGCTCTTGCGACCTGCACCGTTGGGGCTTCTCCAGGGACCGGCGGGCTCCAGAGGCGAGCAGGGCGACAAGGGCGACAACGGCAGGGACGGACTGCTGGGAGCCTCGGGTGACCAAGGACCCGCCGGGCCCCAGGGGCTGTCGGGCATCGCCGGTGTTCAGGGCTCGCCGGGAGCGCAGGGCGCCGCCGGAGAGCCTGGTGGGAACACTACTACTGTCGTATTGACCAAGCGACGAAAAATGTGATGGAACGCCAGGGTGGAATCGTTTCCAATTTCAGGCGACGACGCGCACTACTGCCCCTGCCCCAAGCGCAACACCAACGGCGCCGAATACAACCGCTAGAGGAGGAAGAAGAACATCACAGTGCATTCGACGGTTGATTTAGGCGATTCGTCTCGTTCTTAGAATTGTAATGGGATTGTGCTGTTGGCCGAAAAGTTCAACCCAAGGTTAAAAGGTTGGGTTTCGCGTCTTCGAGCAACCTTGCGTGTCGGAGTTGCTGACCATCTCTTGTTCTTGGTCGCAGTTTAAGCCGCATTGACTTAAGGCCGATTCACAAAGGCCGCAGGTTTTGCCGCAGACGAAGGCGCAGGCGAAGCCACAGGCGGGCGCAGACGCAGAAATAGCCGCAGAATTGCCTAGATTCACAATCGCCACAGACTGCCGCCATCGCCACAATCGCCACAGATTCACAATTGCCTTATTGAATGCTGAATTGGGGGGGGGGGGGGGGGGTGTTGTATGTACATAGGGTTGCAGTTCCAGTTCTGCTATTGAATTATTTGAGGTAAGCCTACATACATATGTAGGTGTCTATCTATTAGTGTTGGTATTCGTACATAATCTATGCAACTCGTGATGGGAGCATAACTTGATGAAGTGTGACGCTGTCATCTCGTAAAGCAAGTGTCATACCATGAGCGACGGCCGTTTGAAGCTACGTACATGTACGTGTATTCTAGGACGCCTTGGCTTAGGCAAATTTGAAAGTACGGACGCATGTACATCGACAGACGTTTACGGCAGACTAATGTATCGCTGCATCGATCGGCCTCTTCTTCATCATCAGCTACTCATGCTCGCGCTTCCTGAACTTTTTCGCCTGCTGCTGCCAGTAAGGGTGGCGCCGAACCGCTGGGACGTCGGGCCTGCCCTCCCACGGGTACATAAACATTTGAGCGAGTAGCTGCAAGGCAGGTTGGTTGGAAGTGGCTCGACGTCGTCCGTGTAGACAAATGAACCGTTCTGTCGTCTCACCGAGTCAAGCTCGTCGCTGAGCGAACCGAGCCCAGATTTGGGCAGGAAGGTAAACGATCTGCGTCTCTGTCGCAGCACCAGCGTTTCGGTGCCGCAGGAGCCATCGCCAAACGGCAGACGACCCGTCATCATGACGAAGAATGTGGCGGCTAAGCTCCAGATGTCTCGCTCTCGAGGGCCGTGGGCGCGCAGCAGCAGCGCCTCTGGGGGCTTGAAGCACCTCGTGCCTCCGCCGCAGTCGGCGGTGACTTCGCCTTGCGCGAACTGAACAAGACACCGAGTGGCGTTATAACCAGTTACAGAAGAAGACGGAAGAAGGCAAACGACGACGACGATGACGACGGCGATATGATCGCCTAACCACTAACTCTTTTGGCGCAGCCGAAGTCGGAGATGAGAAGGCGGCGACCGGAGGACGAAATCAGAGTATTCTCTCCCTAAAAGCGATGCGGATTCTACAGTATGACGGATCACCGCTGGAAAAGCTGGATGTGCTCATGCTGTACCTTTAGGTCTCGGTGGCAAACCAACTTCTGCTCGTGTAGGTAGAACAGCGCGCTCGTCAGTTGCCACATCCATGAGACGGACAGAACGCCTTCTTGTAGCGGCCCGTGGCTTCTGACGAAACCAGCCAGGTCCGGGGTAGAAGATCATCAGGAAAATCGACAAGTTGGCAATCTGGAACAATCACACTTTGCAGCCGTTGCACAGTGTACACGACCCCCTCAATGGTGTAGGCGGACGGCAGCCGCGCGCCACTCGCCTTGACATATCTTTCTAACGCAACCACGTTCTCGTGCTTCAATGAGGGCCAAATTTCCTGCTCCCCCTAGCTCCATGTTCCTCCGGTCGGTCGGTCGAATTTCTTCTTCGTCGACGATTTTCGCCGCACACTGCAAGATGTATGTACGGTTTCTCTCAACAAGGGTGAAATATTGACAAGAATTGGAAGTAACAGTCTGTCTCTTCATCACTCTCTCT
Source organism: Linhomoeus sp. GSCO2_2 (assembly GCA_030248115.1). Classification (NCBI taxonomy): domain Eukaryota; kingdom Metazoa; phylum Nematoda; class Chromadorea; order Monhysterida; family Linhomoeidae; genus Linhomoeus; species Linhomoeus sp. GSCO2_2. The sequence goes on along the minus strand of JASAMZ010001255.1, from coordinate 10,191 downwards.
CACCATCTGATCGCTCCTGTCTGCGAGTATAACTGTGCCGAATGCGCCTCTGGAAACGAGCTGGACGTTCTCATTCAGCTGGTAGCCGATGCTGGCGAGCACGATCCGGACCAACGGCGACGTCGCCGACAGGTTGACGCCGGCAGCTGCCAACACCTTGTTGAGAGTCGCCAAGGAAAGACGGGGTCGGCCGCAGCAGAGGGCGATGACGACGGCGCAGACGACGGCGATGACGATCATCATACAGACAGCTCCCATTGTGCTTACTTTCTAGTTTCGTAAGTATTTTCTCGATTTCCTTGTGTTACATCAAAATTTCGAATGCTGTTAGATTCTGTTCTGACTCTCTGCTGACGAGAGCGTCGTGCCAGAAGCCGGCGTTAAACGGCTAAACGATGTTGCGCCTCATTGCCACGGCTCCGAAGGTAAAGAGAAAGGCTAGTTTAGTTCGACGTCTTGGAGGAATACGGGATGGACAAAACATGACGTTGACTGTCTTGAGAATGGGTTGTACAACTGTTGTCCCCTTTCTCGGCTGTCGTTGTCTCGCAAGGATGGGCGCCTATTAGCAGCGAGGCGATTTTCGACAGAGCAAAGGAGTGAGACTGCTGAATTGTGAGAGTTGTGACTGGTGACTGGCGCATAACTGTCCATGAACGGCAGCATGGAATCGCTTCCAATTTTAAGTGACGACGCGACGCCAAATGGTACTGCCCTGGCCGGGAAGTGCAACACCAACAGCGCCGAATACAACCACCGAAGGAGCGCGGCATTGCACAAGTCCGCTGATTTGACGATTCAATTGTGCTCCTGTCCTGTAGTTCTACCTTCTGGGACACGCAGCGTGCGGTCCGTTTTCGCCCGGCTTCAGCCGGACGAACCCCTACGAGAGCTTATCGTGCGTACGTACGTACGTTACGCTTTCAGATCTCGGCGTTAGAAAGTCGTAAGAAAGCGATCTTGGGTTTCATGGATAGGTCTCGACCCACTGGTAATTCCGCTAAGAGATCGCGAAATTTAGAAGTTTGAAGTATAACTCCATAAACTGATATTTCTGCTGGAGTATAACTCCACAAACCCCTCGCATGATATTTCTTGGCTGAATAGCAGTTTGCCGTCACCGGAACTGGCATGAAAGATTCGTAATGGCTAGAAAGAGGCATCAGGCTATGGGTAAGTCGGCAGATGATCTCGAATGAGCCGGCCACCGGGCCGACGCTTTGCCAGGTGCGTTATTTCCACCTGTTGCATCTCATTAAATGTCGCACGTGAACAAGGGGGAAATCGATGAGGTACACAGAAAGCATCGCCGACAAACAACCACCATGTTCTCAAACTCAAACTCAAGACGAGAATGAATACTGAACGGGAAGGTGATTGATCTCCGCTGATCGTTGCAACTGTTTGCCCCTGGAAACCGGATCAGAAGATGAGCGACAGCGGCTCGCCGGCGGCTTCCAGCGACAGCAAGAGCCGCGCGTCAAAGCATGATCAAGCAGCTGCCAAGTGGAAGAAGAGGCAGCAGCAGCACGCGCACAAACAGAAGTTCGGATTGGGAATCTCACAAGAGGGTAACAGCGGCGGTGGAAGCAGCCATCCGCATGCGCAGAAGCAACGTCTGACGACCATGGGTCACTGGTTCGCCCAAATGGGAGACGCCCAGAGAAACGCGCATCTCAGGACGGTTGTGGTGAGACTGGAGGAGTTCTTCGGACGCGATGCTTACTACACCTAAGGGTGCGGCGCGTCACGTGTAGAGCTTCTTCAGGAGCAGAGCGGCCCGTCGCAACTTCAGCTGCTTTCGGCGTTGCTTCAGCAGCGGCTGAGTCAGGGCCAGCACTCTTCTTCTGCCGGCTCGCGCTTCGGTGGTGGTTGCGACGACGACGAAGCTCAGACAGCCATCGGACTGCTTCCAGCGGCTGACGATGGAGAGGGAGAGGACCCCTTCTCGGCGCAGCGCCTGCCGGCCGACCTCTCCCTGCGCATACTGAGCATGCTGGACCCGAAGTCGCTCTGCAGAGCCGCCGCCGTCTGCCGGAGATGGAGACGACTTGTGGCAGTAAGTCGCGTCGCCACTGTCCGTTTTACCCAGTTCTCCCTTTCTTCGAGTCGAGCTCGATTTCACTCGACTCGACCGTCGAAAGTGCTGTATTCGTTAACCGTCGAGTCGAGCTCCGTCTGCTTGGCTCCAGTGAACACCAATGGCATTGCAGGAGCCCTCCCTCTGGCGCCGCCTCTGCCACCACCCGAAGCTCTACCGGCTGGCGTCCGTCGCCGCCGCGGCGCGGCAACGCCTGGAACACACTGAAGACACCTCTGAGGGGCCAAGGGTGAAGGTTCGCGTGTGTTCTGGCCTGGGCGTGCTTGGTGAATGGTGATGACAGCGATTAGCGGCTTTCTGCTTCTGAACCTCGCCGACATTCAGTGGCGCGACGCGTTCGCCGAACGCTACCGTCTTTGGCGCAACTGGACCCGCGGCCGCTGTCTCGTGCGCACCTTCGAGGGGCACACGCAAGGTGCGGTCTACCGTATCGCGCGTTGGAATCGATCACTCGTCCATACCCCAGTTGTGATGTGGATCTTTTTCCAGGCGTCTCCTGCGTGCAGTTCGACAGCGAGCGACTGGTCAGCGGCAGCTCCGACAACACCATTCGCATCTGGAACCCCAGGAGTAATCATGGATTGGTGAGGTGTTGTTGACAGACTGCAATGTGCAACACTGCAACTACCTACAGCTTGCTTCACCCGTTCAGTGCACGCAAACGTTGACGGGCCACTCGGCGACCGTTCGCTGCCTGCGACTGGACGGCAATCGGCTAGCTTCCGGCTCCAATGACAACTCGATCAAGGTGAAGAGAAGCTTGATTTCAGCGCGCCAAATGAACGTTGCACCCAGTTGTACACACGAGAGTACTTGTAAGACTTTGTCGTGTGGCTGTTGGCACGAGGCTGGATTGTCGGCTCGGACAGAGAGACAGACTTGACTGACGGACGGACAGACACGGACAGTTCAATGGGAAATCTGATGCCGTAATTGCGGCCATCAACGCAAGGGCAATTGCTCTGTCCGAGCGGGCAGGCCAACAGCGTACTGAAACAAGACGCACCGCACACCAACTGGTCGCGATAGCGTTAGTAACGTTAATACAAGATTCTGCTGAGCCCGTGAGGTGTAAGAGGTGTACTATAGGCTATTGAGAGCTTTAGAGATCAACGTGGCGCCAGCTGCTGCAAAGATTGCCTGCCGCTCGTAGTACAGGGTGTTTTTTAATCTATCAAACCGGAAATCTTAATAACTTTTGCGTCAGTTAACCTAGACGAACGCAAATTGCACACGATATACACAAAACTATACCATTGCATGTGTTACAAAATGGCTTGATTTCACGACAAACTCCACGAGTTGCAGGGGGTCAAAGTTGGGGTCCCAAATTTCCGGATAGTGCCGCACTGTAACGTCTATAACTCCTATAATAGGCAACACATTTTCACCCGAATTGCACCATTAAATGCAAAAGAAAATGGGCTTTCGTATGCTGCAAAGATCGACTCTGTAGCTCAAATAGCGCCAATGTTGCAGTTCGTCAGAGTTGGCCAGGAAGTGCCGCCGCAGGAGCTTTCCTTGTCGAGGACCGGCGCAAGTGCTGGGCAGCCCCGCGGCGGCACTTCCTGGCCAACTTTGACGACCTTTAACATTGGCGTTATTTGAGCTACAGAGTCGATCTTTGCAGCATACGAAAGCCCATTTTCTTTTGCATTTAATGGTGCAATTCGCGTGAAAATGTGCTGCCTATTATAGGAAAATAATTATGTACGACTAATAGGAAAATAATTACGTACGTACGTATTATTACGTGACTTTACAGTGTTGCACTATTCGAAAATTTGTGACTCCAACTTTGGCCCCCTGCAACTTGTGGAGTTTGTCCTGAAATCAAGCCATTTTGTAAAACATGTAATGGTATAGTTTTGTGTATATCGTGTGCAATTTGCGTTCGGTTAGTTTAACTGACGCAAAAGTTATTAAGATTTCCGATTTGATAGATTAAAAAAACACCCTGTAGCTAAGCTAACGGCATTTGCCCAACAGCTCCCAGAACCCATACTGTCAAGTTCAGCCATGAGCAATGCAAATCAATGCGAATAGCTTGCTGATATTGCTGCGCCAGCGTTCCTGATTGCGCCAGGCCAATCAACACCTGCGCTCAGGTGTGGGACGTGTCCTCTTCGGAGTCGTGGTCGAGCGTCGCCTGTCGCGTCACCATGCTGGGGCACGACAACTGCGTCCGCTGCCTCCAGATGGACGGTCGGCGACTGCTCAGCGGCTCCTACGATCGCTCCCTGAAGCTCTGGCATCTCGCCGACGGACGCTGCGAGGCCACGCTCACGTGAGAAGAATAGAAGTAGACTACTGTACTCTGTACTGTACTGCGCGAGGAGGTTAGTGCTGAGATGAGAACACGTGGCTCCTTCGTATGGCTGCCACGCCGGCGCGCCCCATGCTGGCGACTGGCGAACGGTGGAGCGCGCAGGTTTGACAGAAACCAAACCGGAAGCATTTGTGAAGCGTCGCATGTGTGTGTACTCTTCGGTCTGTAACCGGCGACTGTGTGAGAGTATGGTTGTGATGGAAATTGGTTAACTGAGGCTCGCGGTAAAATTGAGCGAGACTCAAGGCCGGTAGACGTAATGCTGTCACTCCGCTCTTGCCTCTGGGGCTTGTGTACGATAGGAAGGAAGGATAGGTAAGGAACTGTACTGGGGGATGAAGTTCGTACGGTACCTTCCGCACTGCAGGGGCCACGAGGAGGCGGTTCTCTGCGTGCAGTTCGACGACTCGAAGGTGATCTCCGGCTCGGCCGACAACTCCGTCAAGGTTTGCTGCTGCTGCGCCCTCTCAGATCGGCGCGGAAGGCAGGCGCAGGTTGGAAGAAGCTCTCTCTCTCTCTCCAACGGCTATCTCTCCTGCAGGTGTGGGACCTGCGCGAGGGCAGCGGCCACGGCTGCCAGCTGACGCTGCACAACGCGCACGAGGACGCCGTCACCTGCCTGCAGTTCGACGAGAACCGACTGGTCACCGGCTCCCTGGATCGGACCATCAAGTTCTGGGATCTGCGCTCCAGCGGGGTGCGAGCGCTCCAGGTGGCTGAAGTGGATTCTGGTTGGATTGTGGGAACTCTATCTGTAACTAGCAACCTCCTTCAGACCCTTTGTTGGGTCCGACGTGAAGGTCACACGGGGGTGGTGCGCTGCCTGCAGACCGACGCCTGGAGGTGCGTCAGCGCCGCCGACGACCGAACGCTCAAGGTACCCGCGTCAGTCGACGCGCTACAGTGCGCATTCGTTTTGGTGCGCGAGTAGAGACTAGAGCGCAGAAGCTTGGAAGTGGCCGAACGTTTGCGTTCCATTCCTCCCGGGTGAAGCGATGTGGCGTTGCCTTGTCAGAAGTCGTGATGTTCTCAACGCTATCTGGCACGCGAGCCATGCCTGAGATGTTCGTTTCCATTTGTAGTGCCGTATGTGTTCCATACGAATCTTCACAGGCTCTCGTAACCACTCCAGGTGTGGGACCTACAAGGCGGCAGTCAGCAGGGGGCCACCGAGGGAACGTCGAGCGGCGGCGGCGGTGGTCACCGTCTGGCGACGCTGCGCAGTCACACGGATGGAGTGACCTGTCTTCAATTCGACGACCGCCGAATAGTCTCCGGCTCGTATGACAAGACGGTCAAACTGTGGGACTTCAGCGCCTGCTGACGCTGACGAAGAGACGGAGACGGCTGTGAAGAGACCGGCGCCGAAATGACGAACAGTGTGATCGCACGCCGCTAAACTTCGCTCCCTCAGCTCCGCCTACTCTGCGCTCGCGCGAAAGCTTCCTCTCTGATTAATGTTGAAGACGCGTTGAAGAGCAATTGGTTCTGCCTAAACGACGATCATAATTGTTGTGCTGGTTCCAAGCGATTACCTAGTTGACTCGACGACAGCAAAACCCAAGTCGTCACAGAAGCCAACGTGGTATAGTGGTACTTGAACTGAAGTGTCGCCCAACATCAATCAGTCATCCCTCCTCTAATCTGGCAAATTCAGGCGAGATCCACCACGGCACAGTCGCGTGCGCAAGAAGCTTCTCGTCCTCAATCGGAGAGATCGCCAAAGGACAGCTCCTTCTTCTCCTCCGTCTTGACAGGCGAAGACCGCCACTGCGACGAACCGTCCACGTTCTGCAAACGAGAAACAGCGACCCACCAACTAACTATCACCCTGCTCAGCTATAAGTAACGATGCTGCGCAACCTCGGGCGCATCCTGCTTGGGCTTTAGTCCGGAGTGCAGCTTGCGGACGACTGGCGCGCCGGCGGTGGACGCTCGCGCCTTCTCCACCGCGTTGAACAGCAACACGACCCCTCTGAACCGGAGCAGCAGTTGACGACGAAAATTCTTTGCTTTAGAGTGCCGATATCCTTGAAAGCCTCAAAGCGCTGCATTCGTAAGTAACACTGTGAATGTACAATGGCTTCCCAGCGCTGACAGTGGTGTTAATGGCGACGTTTCGCTAGCTTACCGATTGCGTTTCGATCGAGCGACAGGAAGAGCAAGAGAGAGAGTCATTGCTCGCAAGGTACCTCGTGGCGATTCGGCACAGTCGTCTCTCGGTCTCCCTGTTGGCGGCGTAGTCGGGCAGGTGGCGCTGGAAGCAGCGGTGGTGCGTCTCGACCTTCTGCTTCTGCTGGCCGGCCGGCTTCTTGCCCTCCTTCTTCGCCACTCCTCGGCGCTGCGTCGTCGTCGCCTTCTCCTCGTGCTGCTGCGCCTCTTCCAACTCGAAATCTACCACTTCACTGGCACCACCACCACCACTGGCGGCCGCCGTCTGCTTGTCCGTCGCCTTGCGTTTCGCCATTCCCGTGGTAGGAGGGAGTAGGGTTCGCGACGTCCAAATCACCAAGCCGCGAGGAGTGCAATAAATAAGAATGCGACGAACGGCTACGCGCTTGGTAACCGCCCCTCATTTGCGTAGACAGGCTGATCTCGGTGTTTACTTTACAGTCGCGTCACTTCGAAAACGCCTTCGGCTTCTCTTCGAAACCCCGGCGAATTCGATTTTACAGACGCATATTACGGCAGTCTTCTCTTGTCGTGTCTTTCGATTAGACCATTTGGTTATAGTAATGTTGGATTTTGGTTAGCTCAGTTCTTTGGCTACCTATCTCACGACATGGCACTGCACCACGACTCCTGCCTGGATACTAGTGACAGAAGGAACCCAGTGTAGTGTGCAGGCAGACGGCACATACAATGGCAAGTCGTATCTATTGCAAGTCATTAGAGCACAATGTAGACAGAGAGCTCCACAAAGCGTTCACTTGTTCATTTGCGCGCGACCGATCGACACAGTGTTGTTGGTACACCGCTGCACTGTCGATCCCACCAAAAACCGTTCTGTTTCAAATTTCCACCTTGCTCTAAGTTCACATCGTGAGCGGAATCGGTGAAGAAGCATCACTCAAGCCCAAGCCGGGAAAGAATCATGGGTATCACAAAATGTCAACATCGGTAGCGGTGCTCTTCCGCCGGCCGTCGCTTCCTTCAGTTCAGTTCCGTCGACTGGGGCTGCTCGAGCAGCAGTCGCTCCAAGTCGTTGTTGCTCTGACCAACGAAGGCGGCCGACGCCCAGCGCCAATACAGGTGGTTACTGCACTCGGCAGCCGTCGGTCGTCGTCTCCAGTCGAACTCCAGGATGGGGCTCAGCAGCTGCAAATCCGTCGGCTATGAAGTATTTGTAGCTACTACGACAGACAGATTAGACTGGAACCCGCAGGCCGGAAGGGCCGACTCACCATTTGCATCTCGGGTGAAACTGGCATGTGGCCGAGTAGTTCTCGCTGCGCTCGCTGCTGCGCATCGACTTGCGCTTCATACGGGCCCTCGAAGAATGGCATTCTCCCAGTCAATGTCACATACGCCACGATTGCGAAGGACCAGAGGTCCGCTGCTAAAGGGTTGTGTAGTTGTCCCAGAATTACTTCTGGGGCCGAATAGGCCCTGGAACCACATTCCGTCTTCACTAGTGTCCAACTGTTGGCCTACAAAATGAAGCGCCCATCTGTTTCGTTTAGATGGCAAGTTCGCCTGTCGCCGCCGAGACAATCAAATCAGCTGACCTGACAACAGAAGCCGAAATCGCCTATGACGACGCGCCGTCCATTGTCGGTGATGAAGACGTTCTCACACTGCAATTGGACAAAGGGCTGGTCAGCAATGGTTTCGGGAAACCTCGCTTCGCGGTCGGTCGGCTCGGGTGCGCCTACCCACCTTTAAATCCCTATGTGCGATGTGCATCCTGTGCAGGTACTTGAGCGCCTGCAGCATCTGGAAGAGCCATTCATGTGCCAGACGTTTAGGTAGCGCCCCTCGCTTCCTTATCAGGCGAAGCAGGTCGCCGCCTGCGCAGAATTCGGAGGCAATGAACACCGAACTTCCACACTGAAAGCACAAAACATTCGTCCTGTATGACCAGCAACATGTTTCGCAGAGAAGAAAGAGACTCAGCCGCTACTCGCCTCCGTGTGACCTTTGTAGGCGAGCACACCGGGGTGGACCAGTCGCGGCCACAAGCGAAGCTCGTTGCTCGTAGCCGCTATGTGCCGCTCTTCCGGCGAAAGGTCGTCCCTCGACAATTCCTTCACGGCGGCCTACAATTGGGGGATCATGCGGGGTTACGCTCAGATCATATCACGGGCCCGCGGAAGGGCCTATCGCCGACCGGGCTGCCATCTTTGGTGCTGAAGACCAGCCTGACTTCGCCGAACGCCCCGCGTCCTAGGCGCTGGCCGCACTCGTCGAGCTGGTAGCCCATCTTGTTCAGGGCCTGACGTAGGCGCCTCTTCTGAACGCTGCTTGGCGAGGACCATATCAGGTAGATGACGACGCCGACGGTGAGAAAGACGAAGATCCAAAGGTGCCACGGATCTAACCCCACGCCAATCATTTTGACCTCGACCTTGTCGGCGGCGGCCCCAAGTCGGTCAGCTGCGCCTCTTCTTCCTTTTTCTCGCGTTTTATTGCTAGTTCGTTGCTACTAAGAATTTCTCTGCACACTTGCTCTTACAATGAAGCGCACACACTCATCAATTCTACCGGGGCTAGGGAAGGGATTAAGTAAGAAACGACGTTGTTTTCACTGACGAGACGCCGTAAACCTCACAATCCGAGCTTGTTGCTTGTGGTTGTAGAGCTAGTCACTCAGGGATACACGAGAACCAAACTGTCAGTGTCATCTGCTTATGTAGATAAGTATTTGCTATACTTAAGTGTTTGCGAGTACTCCAGTAGATTCAAGAACTGCTGGCACACGTTGTTACAACCACCCTACCCCTCAGCATCTTCGAACTCTGACTGCGTTGCTGTTGCTTGAAAATTTCTAGTATCAGTACTCCTGTATACATATTCATATTGCTCGATCATTTTACGTCAGGAGGAAGCTAGCTATCTTAACTATACAGTGTCACATCGCAGTGTGGTCTAGCACTCGCAGAGACGTGACACTGGTGTGACATATGTAGGTAGATACGGTACTTGCGGTAAAGACAAAGTCGGTAGCTTGATTGAACCTGGCTTCGTCCGTGTGTTGGGTTGGGTATTCTAGTGGAGTCAAGTCATCAACGCGAAGCTTGTGACGCTGTACCTTGGGCAATGTGTCCAGCGTCTTGCAGCAATTGCATCAAATTGTTTTCTGTGTACATAGCGCTGTGCTCGTTCGGTGGATGCCGTGAAAGTGTGTCGCTGTCACACCGCAGGACTTTCATCCCACAATTTCTCAGGCCGAGTGGCTATTCCAGACACGTCATAAGACGAAAGAAGTAGCCGGAATTCGGATTCCGCGAGTGGCGCGAAACTTAGTTGACGGACGGCCCACAAGTGCGCCACGTAGATCCGATGCCGACGTTCTAAAGAATGCCGTGTGGGACTTTTTCGGCGTTCCGGCCGATCTCCCCTAAAAACTTAATAACTGCCCAACCGCTGTCCGCTGGGAGCGCCGCGCCGCAGCTGCCACCAACTACAAATCGGTTTACGTTCCGCCAGACGCGCTATCGTTTCGTCGCGTTCGCGCGTCCGACTCTGGCCACTTCTCTCGACAAAACGGATGAGAAGTAAATAGGGTGGGAAAGAGGGGAGAGGGGGGTGGATGTATATA
>JASAMZ010001254.1:20000-27927 GCA_030248115.1 Linhomoeus sp. GSCO2_2 | reverse complement strand
TGCAACAGGAAGGAACGGCTAGTACAATTGAACGAGCAAGCAACAGCCATTGGTCCCAGTTGTGTTGACACAGCGATTTATAGTACTTCACCCAACAAACCACCTTCCCACTCACCATGATAAAGTCAAATCTTCGCTTGACCACAACCACCGTTGTTCCCAGTAGAACACCCAGATAGGACGACGACGCCGAGTCTTGCAGCGACAGCACGAATTTCGACAAGCGCACAAAGAGCACCATTACGTATCTGAAAATTTTCGAATGTTTTTCTTACTTTCATAAGCTAAAAAGCTCATAAAACTCACAGCGAACTGCAGCGCGAGCAGTGATCGACGAAATCGCGCAGGTGGGCGTCGACGGGCTTGAACAGTTGGCCCAGGATCTGACGCACTTTCTCGTAGAACTGTTTTCTGCACATTTATACAGTAATATGCTCAAAATATCAAAGTTTATGGATTAACAAGCAAATAACTCACTCCGACTTGCTGTGCTCCGTCTGCAGAGTGCCACTCCCTCCCGACTCATTGCTGGCTATCTAAAATGCGAAAAGTCCACAAATTTTGCCAAAGTACAGCCAAAGCCCACAAACGCTCACGCTCTGCGTCTCCCCAACTGAGCCGGCGGTAAGACTCAAATCGGCGCCGCTAATGTGGAAGAATTTGAGGCAAAACTTCTGCTCGGCTACTACCACAGGGTCAATCTCGGACAAAAGCGTGTCCACCAACTGCACAAACGAGAGGACAAATGATCCAAAAGTGTATTGAAGTTCAAAGATTGAAGCCATTCACATTTTCGAATCCGGTCAAATCACCTCCCGCTTTTAGCTTGCTGGCGACCACACTCCTCTTGCCTGTGGGAGTGCCTCCCTCCGCCACACCAGTAAGGGAGGGGGAGCGAAATACTGCAATAAAACAACATATTTATTACAACCCAAAGAAAATTTGTAACAAAAGTGCAACTTACAACTGCCCTTCCTGTCGGCGCTGTCCAAAGCTCGCACTTGCGCCTTTACAGCCTCGAAAAACTTGTCGATGTCTCGCTTGTAGAGTTCTTTGGTGTACGCGACGTAACGCTGTAACAGAAAAGACTGATGTGGTAAAAGCAAGGTGACAGTGAGACAATTATGGCTTATTCAGTGGCGCGAATGTCGACTGCAATCGAATCTGGCTGCAGCACAATCAGATGACGATACAGCTTATCACGGTATTCACTCACATTACTGTATTCACTGCAAAACCAGTTTCCACACTTTAAACAATTCCAAGTTTCCACTCACTTCAGTCAAAGCTTTGTGACCCTCAGGCTTGGTCATTTTCAGCCAGAGAATCAGTTCACTGAAAGGCATCAGCGCGTGATGACGTTGACTGTGCTTTGGCAACGACAATTCGTGCCACTCCGCCCCGCCCACGTCGCGAATTGTCACCTGATATATACAATGAAATTGGAAGAAAGATTGTAATAGAATTATCGTCAAATGCTCACCAGATTCTGAAATAGCACTGTCAAATGCGCCACTAGTTTCTCGGCGAAATTGTCGCTCAGTTCGGTGAAGCGAGCCATTTGCTGCTTGTAGGCGGCCATTTGTTGCATGCCTACAATTGATTTACATTTAAAACAAACATTGGTAACATGTTTGTCTTTGAAATATCTCAAAAATTCTTGAAAATTTAAAGACGTACCCAAAAAATAAAAACTCCAAAAATATTTCATTTGATTGAAAAATTATCGAATTCTCAACTCAGCCAAAATCACTCTGCGTTTCAATTTTCATTTATGTTTGTGACAGAACCAGAATTCACGCGCCCACCTGTTGGAACAGGGGACTTCTGTGCGTGCATTAGCAATTGGGCCGCCTGAGTGCACCGATTGATATTGGCCGGATCCGACAACTGGGCGCCGATTAGAACTTGCTCGTTTTCCTTGGAGAACTCTACCGACGCCTGAAAATGGCGATTTATGTAAGATTTCGAATGTTTTGTGGCAAAAAGATTAAAATTCCACGCACCACAAACTGTCTCAGTGACTCCATGAGCTCTTGCCGATTGGACACTCTGACGTGGGTGGTCGTCTCGTTCTCTTCCATGGATTCCACCGCATCCCTGACACCCTGCAACGACAGAGGGCGAGAGAGGCAAAGTGGGAATTGCACAGAAATGTCTACATTAAGAACTCTGCTGGAATGAAGGCATTGCATTGCCGCCTACAGCACCGTCAGAGCAAACGTTTCATTTGCAAATACAAAGTGACATGTCAGTCCGTCAGTCTATCCAAGTTTCACACACGCTTTGTCCCATAATTCCATATCATTGCCTTCCACTCACACTGAGCATCTTGTCCCACTCGTCCAGTTTCCCCTCCAATTCATCCACCCTTTCGATAGCGCCGTCGATCACTGACATCAGTTCGGCCACCGAAGCCTCGCTCCCCATTATGGACTGGATGTTGGCCTGTGGAATGATGGTGGTGTCAAGTAGGGGGAATGGAATAATGGAATACATCTAGTGGCGATTTGACGCTTTGGATAGGATTGATGCAGCGCTGCAGCTACACTATTACAGTGGTTGGTGAAAGTGGAAACGCGTTCACATTTGCAATAGTGTAGCTGCAGTACACCATTAGCATCCAAGCCTCACACAGCAGCAAAGCTTGGCAACCTCTCTTACTTTGTCAGCGGAGACGCCAGTACTTCTCTCTGTGCGCGCGTGCAGCCGATATTCGCTTCACGCCGTCACCACAAGCACAGGCACAACAATGGAAGTTGACAAGGCAAATTTGCCGCCTTGCATTACACTATACAATCACTAGAAACACCACTCACCCCGTCCAATAAGCTCAGGCTTCTGGTGAGCATGTCAGAGAAGGAGTGGGCCTCGCCCACTGTCAGGTCGCATTTGGCCAACAGAAGGCGGAAGTCCGCTTCTTCCTTCTCGCTGATTGGCTGGAATTCTCCCTCATCCGCCGCTGATTGGTCCACTCCAGCGCCACCGTCGTCAGGGGAGGGAGAGTGACCGGCTTCCCCTCCGGGCAGCTCTGGATGGCAAATACGTGAAATGGGAGAAAAAGGTAGAATTTTAAAACTTTTTAGAATTATTCACCCACCAAACTCCTCCACTGGAATGGGCACGTTGACAAAGTCCGGCTTCTGCAGTGGCAGGTAGCGCGAAGCGAGCTTAATTTGAAGTTAAATCTTGGTGCAAAGCTAAACTTTTACAAGTACCGCAATCTTGCACCTTCCACATTTGCCTAATGAATGGTTCCTTTTCCGCCACATTGGCCACCGCGAAGCGAAACAGTTGGCCATTGATCGTCAGCTCGAAATCGGAGAGTTGCTAGAATTTGAAATTGCAAAAGTTTTCAATGAGCACAAAAGCTACCATAAAATCTCACTTTTCTCGGATTGATCCCGTCCACTTGTTGCACGTCTCTCAGAGGCCAGCAGTTCCTCTTCGCAAAGGGTTTCTTCTTGGAATTCTGCTGGATTTGGTACAGTTTCACCGTGATCGGACGTTGGAGCGAGACTGCAAAGTGACAAGATTTAGATTATAGTCAACAAAAATCACAACAAAATCATAGGTGCAGGCCACCCGGAGGCCAGGGGGGGGGGTTCTAGTTAAGGAAAATTTTTGAGAGGGGGGGGGGGGTCCCGGGACCAGTGAACAGCTTTTTAGAATGGCCAAAAATACGCTAAAAATCGCCTTAATTTGGTCAAAAATACGCTAATTTGTGCATAAATAGACGAAATATAGCGCCGCAGGCGAAAATTTGGACAAAATAGGACCAAAAACTACCAAAAATACAAGAAAATTTCCGAAATTTCCGGATTTTTTTCCGAATTTCGGATGCCAGGGGGGGGAGTATCAGTGAAAAGTTCACTAGAGGCCAGGGCCAGAGGGGGGGGTTCCCCCCCCCCGCCCCCCCCCCGCCTGCACCTATGAACAAAATCACAAATGCCGCACTCGTCAAGCAGAGAAAGCTGGGCTCCTGACTCTGCTGTTGTTTCTTCTTCTTCTTTCCAGTACTGGCGGCGACATTGACAACGCTGATTATGCTCAACAAACGCTCCTCTTCCGGCTGAAACACCTCCCTCTGAATGGCGTGTCGAATGGCAGTCATTCTCAAACGGGATGCTGATTTGCCGCCAGGAATTCGCACCTCTGGGGTGTGACATTCAATCTCTCCGTGCTGCAAGTGTGTTGAGACGTCGGAAACGAGTTTACCACAAATCGGGTCTTGAGTGGAATATTCAATAAGGCTGCGACATTTGCCACATTGGACGGAGTCACGTCGCGACGCCTGCGCAAATGCGGCCATGACGTTTTGTTTTTGTCAAAATCTTCGAACAACTGTAACACACTCAACGAGAATACATTGAAAATTCATCAGAGTCCCCGAGGTAGACTACGACGAGAAGGCCATAATGCTATTCGATGGAGCAGTCGAACGGCCGGCGTTTCGCTACATGCGTCCCTCGCTTCTCGCTTGGTCTCTGAGCTGTCTTCGCAGCAGCTTGCCCGAGCCGGTCTTGGGAAGCTCTTCGACGAAGCGAATGCCGCCCTTCAGTCTCTTGTAGTAGACGACGTGCTCTGAATGTGCACGCAAACAAGCTCTGTCTGCACTCTGTGCTGTAGGTACCCATTTGGTAGAAGTACAGAGTTTCAGTCTACGACGAACCGTCGACAAAACGTTGGATGTCGCTCTCGACCGCCTCAGAGGGTGGGGGAGCGTCCGCCTTCAAGACGACGTATGCCCTTGGCAGTTCCCCTGAATACTCGTCCTTGACGCCCACTACGATCACCTCAGCGACCATTGGGTGGCGCAGTACCACCGCCTCCAGCTCTGCGGGAGGCACCTGAGGACACACCACAACCATTGGCGCTGCACTCGTCGCACATACTTCTGGAAGTTAGTGTGTCTGTCTGGAACTCAATGTGAGCATGGTGCTTCACCTGGAAGCCCCTGACTTTGATCAGCTCCTTGAGCCGGTCCACGATGTACCAGTATCCCTCATCGTCGTAGTAGGCAATGTCTCCTGAAAGTGTGCTATCCATAATGAGACAGCTGGTGCAGTTGAAAAGTGGTGCCAACCGGTCCTAATCCACTGTCCATCGATGATAACTTCTTTCGTGGCTTCGGGGTTACGCAGGTAGCCGAGCATCTGAGAAGGCGACTTGATCCACATCTCCCCTTGTTGGTTGGAGGGAAGGGGCTGCAGCGACTCTGGGTCCACCACCTGGTAGCAGGGTTGACTCTGCATTTCCACAATAACGGCAGCATTCGCGAAAGAGTCAATGGGCCGCTACCATTCCCTCGATATCAGGCAGCAGTCTTCCGCAGGAGTCCATCTTCTTGCCCGTGCTGCTGGGGTCGATCGGACTCAGGTGTGTCACGAAGCACTCGGTCATGCCGAAATCTGAAGAATACGTAGATGTGTATACAGTGTAGGTTCCAAATATGGGGCTGGTGGAGTACTGATGCAAATATCATCTGTCTAACTGACTCTGAGCGAGATGCTTGAGGCCGAGACGGTCGACGACCATCTGTGCAATGTGCTTGTCGAGTGGCGAAGCGCTGCAGATGACTCTCTGGAGAGTGGAGACGTCGTATTGGTCCACCACTGGCGACTTGGCCAGACGGACCAGGATAGGCGGAACCAGGAAGAGAAAAGTTACCTGCAAATATGCACAGAGAACAGACTCAGTGGGAGGTGTACTTTCTTCATGAATCGTCAAATAGTCAGATGAAGAACTCTGGCAATGTCCACCTTTCTCCTCTGAATGGTGGCCAGCAGTTTCTCCAGGTTGTACTTGCCCAGGCCGACGATGGGGCAGCCCACGAAGGCACACCACATGATGTGAGTCATACCGCCCGCGTGGAAGTACTGGAAGACCGAGAGGACGCGATCGTCCGGGCTCAGGCGAGGAGGATCGAATTCGCCCGTTTCATCGCCGGTTGCGTCGCTGCAAGTTGATGGAGATGGTCTGCGGTGTCATAGTATATGTAGGTACTGCCATACATACAAACCTACCTACACGCTGTTTGTATTACCTATACTACCTACCTATACAGTAGTCGGTGAGCTTGGCATTTGTGTGTAGATATTCTGAAATCTTTTGAAAGTCACACGAATGCACCTAGTGTATGTAGACTCACACGACTGCAATGAAGTTGATGTAGTATTGGTGATTGATGTGAGCGCCTTTTGGAAAGCCCGTAGTTCCCGACGAGTAGAGAATGAAGGCTGTGTCTTTGTCCGGGTCGATTGTCTGCAAGAAATATAGCAAGTCCAACAGATGCAATACTTCGACAATAGAACGACGCACGGGCAACGAGGTGGCATCAGGTGGACAGTTGGTCGCCTGGAGCAGACCGTCAAAGGTCCGGTACCTCTCTTTGGCGGAAGGCGACGAGTCTCCTTCATCGACCAGAATGAGCTCCTGAAGAACACTGATTGCGAGCAGACAGCTGCATACAAGTTTGCTAGTAAGTGCAGCACCTTGACAGTAGGCATCGCCGCCAGTGCCTTCTCCACCATGTGAACATACGCTGCTTCAGTGACGATGAACTTGACGCTGACTTCACTGAACTGCTTCCCCAACTCCTCTGAAATCGACAGTGTTTGACGTTGAGTAATCTTAGAAATTCAACCTGCCAGAAGCCATCTGTTCCCCCACCATGCGTGAAGGCGGGGTTGCAGGTGGTGACGACGGCGCCCAGTCTTTGGACGGCCAACACGGTGGTGATGTAGTCGAGTCGGTTTCCAAGCACCGTTCCCACCACGTCGCCCTTCTCCAGATGAAGACTCTGCTGCAGAACGGCCGTCAGACGACGCACCCTCTGCGCCAGACCATCGAAAGTCACCTCCTCGTCGCCCTCGTACTGTAACATAGAATCAATTCATTTTGGCTTTGGAAAGCTTTCCTTTTGGCACTAGTCTTAGGAGGCTTCTTCGGCTGCGCCACTGACACATTCAAGATTGGTAGATACTTCAATTGATCCGCTCCCATGCTCGAACGGCTTCTTCAGCCATTCCATGCCACCTCACATTCCAGCTAAACAACAGGAGGAAGCCGATACTGTACTGCGTCTACTACATACATAGAAGACGCGGCCACGACGCTCTGGCAACTCGAGAAGGCCCAGGAAGAAGTCGGGCAACGATTGGCCCTTCGGAGGCGGAGGCGCCTTCCAGGGACTGCGGAGGACGAATCTTTGGTCGACGTCCATGACTGCGCGCCTCTCCAAAATGTACTCACAATTTCGCTTCCTGGTAGTTCGCGCTCTGTAGAGGCCAGACAGGCCAAGTTTATTGACCTATCCAAGCAGCCGACGACAAACCATGTCGGCTGGCGTTATCAGCGAGTTCATCGGCGCCGAAGACGGCAGTACAGTTGTGTAATTGAGCCAAGTATGTATGTACAGACTGTGTGCAGTTGAGGGGAAGTTTTTAAAGCATTAGGCTGCCGCGTTTCTCAGACAGAGCTCCAAATAGCAAGACCCGGAAAAGTGACAAATGACAGAAGCTCGTATGCCATGTCACGAGTCAGGTGTTTATTTGGAATTTTGCACTTGAACTAGCAACATTAATCAAAAGCGCTACAACTCTGGAGAGTGCCCATGTTAAACTGGGATCAGACTTGTTTCACAATTAGACAGTTCAGAAATGAGATCAGACAGACGATACTGCAATATTAACAGTTTCATGATGTATTGGATGCCACCCAATGCTGAGAAACGAGTTGCATAGAGGTGTAACATGACTTCCAATTCAGAGATTTGTCAGTAACGGCGAAGTGCACCTTTATGAGTGCACATTTTCTTCTGGTTTGGCTGTCACTGAGTTGGGTGCGACAATGTGTTAGCCAACCTGTCATCGCTACTATTTTCGCGCGTAGAGACGTTTGATGTTTGCCTTCGCCGACGGATGAC
>JASAMZ010001254.1:0-15000 GCA_030248115.1 Linhomoeus sp. GSCO2_2 | reverse complement strand
ACACGGGATGCAAGACGATGTCAAGAGGTCGCCTCTGTGACGCAGACGGCATATTGGCCGAGCGCGAAAGGCCAGAGGTGGCGTACCAGCTGAACCAGTTCCAAATCAGAACGGAGAATCCCCAGCGCCAGACCCATTGCCTAAAGCAGGGCATCAGGGTTCGTAGATGACGTCCAGTGCGTTTCAACCACTTGTGGAAAGTGACAGAGGGTTTCTCTTATGGTTTCATTTGCGCAAGAAAAACTGAATGGTGAATAAGGCCAATAAAGGGTGGGGGGGGGGGGGGGGGGGGTGAAGCAGTAAAGACGAGATTCATTTCTCAGGAAGTTGCCGAACTGCCGCATTTTCGTCTCCTCGGGTTGGGCATTGAGGGCACATGTCCCCCCCCCCCCAGATTATGGCCAGTAGAATACATTTTTGTCTGCGACGCTATGCGTAGTAAAAATTTTTACCTGCGGCACTTAAATGGCGAAAAATTTTGTTCGCGTCGCTGAAAATAGTGGTCATATTGCCTTCGAGACAATAAGCTCCGGTATTAAAAAGTTGAGTTTGTATTCTGACTGACATTGCAAAGAGTTGCATTCTTTCTGCAGAGAGTGCGAGAGTTCATCGCCCGCATGCTACGCTTCATGAGCCCCCGCTTCGCAAGAGGGTATTGCATAGCAATATTGATTTCGCCCGCGATTTGGCTTTTAGAGCAAGAACATCCCTCTTTCAAGCAACGCTTTTAAACCAGGCAAGTCGTCCGGGGGACGCAGTATACTTTGAACTCCTACGCACGGTGACTCCTCTCCTGTTGTGGCCTCCTGACACTCCCAACCGCAAAACTAAATGCCACAAAAAAAGTTTAGAAGCGAAATTCAAAAATCCGGCCTGGTATCAATTTAGAAGACCCTTGGTGGTATAGCGTGCCGCAAAAATTTCCGCTCTTTAGCTTAATTTTGAACGAATGCATAGTATGTCGAAATTTTTAGAAACCGATTTTTTGACTTGTTTGGCCCATATCTCGAGACTGGAGTGTCGTTTCGACATCGGACAACAACTAATCGATAACCACTGAGATGCGCTACAAATTATGTTTAATCGACCATTCACGAAATCTTTGTGGTTTTTGACGAATTTGCCAATTTTCACAAAACGGTACATCTGACAGTGGAAATGACTGGCGGGCGCACGTTCAATGTGCCGACACCTCCTGTTTCATTAGTTAATTTAATTTAATTTAGTTCAATCGCAAATTTAATCAATTAAAATTCCTTATCAAAGCCACATTGTCGAAGCGTTACATTCTAGATGAGGCATTTGTGAGACGCGAAATGCTGTAAGTGCGTGCAACGAAAGGTGCTGGACTGCGCTAATGCCTACCCTACATATTTTGCCAACGTATTTTGCCAACGTGTTTTGAGACGATGCACTCCGATTATTAAAATTGGCACTCGTTAGACGTGCATTTGAGCTGCCAACTTGTCCGGAGATTACTAGTAGCTAACACAAGAAGTTCACTCTTCGCTACTATTGCAGCATACGGAAGACGTGCCGTTTCGCGACATTATTGTTCTCGCGTAGACTGTAACGCTTCGCTTCTTCATCTAGAATGTAACGCTTCGACAATGTGGCTTTGATAAGGAATTTTAATTGATTAAATTTAATCCCGGAGATTCAATCCCGGAGGGAAAACCGATAATATGGTTCGCATCGGCGTTGCTGTGTGCACATGCGTTGCGATGCTCCCACGGAATACTGCACTTGGAGTTCCACCCCTCCCTCCCCCACCCTCCGATTACTGCCTGGCCGGCAACAGTCCAAACAAGTCGCAAAGCCACTTTATTCGTCTGAGCTACTCCTACTGCTACACGAGTAAGACGCGTCAAGACACGCGAAATAACAACAAGTCGACGGCAATTAACCAGTGGCAACCCATACCTCAGCCACGCGATCTGGGAAAACTAATGTAACAAAATTAGAGCACAACAAGTTGTGTGTGTAAAAAGTTCAACTTGTACTTTGTGTCTGTCAAATCTTGGTGAACAGTGTGGACAACTTTGTTCACATCATTAGGCGTATCTGGAGAAATTGTCTTGAGAACGTGTACCATACACCAAGTGCAGCTATTCCCACGACACGATTGTCTGTACAACTGATCTAAAGCTCAGTGATATCGCCGCATTCGCTATATGGTATCGGCGTGATACGACGCCGTTCATCTGAAGTTCCGATACGTGTAAACTTTAAATGCATCACATCCAACTATTGCACTGCAGTCGTTCTTTGTCAGAAATTCCTATTGGCGTACAACTTTTCTATCCTGCGTTCACATTCAGCTATAAACAAAAGTGTAGGCAACTTGTGGAATTGCAAACATTCTATCAAATATAACGCATGCAAAAATTTCTTTTTGTTTTGCTAATTATCCGTAGTCTATGCGCTTGCCATTTCATAAGGAATTTAGCCGCTATTCCATCAGACGACAATGCCGATTTTGACACTTTTTCAATTTTAATTCTAAATATCTCAAAATTGCAATTTTTGAAAATTGTAGAACTATGTGACAAATTCTAATTGGCACACGACCTTTCCATTTCTGCATTCACATTCGTCAATGAATGACGTTTTAATTTTGTCAATATATGGAATTTTGACAAATAATCTCGCATTTCCAATAAATTCCACATTTGCAAAAAAATTGTTTTGTGGTACAAATTATCCGCGGTCTATGCTCTTTCCATTCCTGAAGAAATTTCGCCGCTACCTCATCAGGCGAAATAGTCGATTTTTGACATTTTTGTATTTTAATTGTGAATATCTTGAAATTGTAATTTCCTACACCTGTAAAACTATGTCACAAATTCTTACTGCCACTAGACCTTTCCATTTCTGCATTTATATTCGTCAATAAATGACGCTCTATTTTTGTCATTTTATGAAATTTTGACAGAAAATCGCTTATTTCTATCAAATTCCACATTTCCAAAACATTTCTTTTGTGTTACAAATTATCCGCTGTCTATGCTCTTTCCATTTCTGAAGAAATTTCGCCGCTAGCTCGTCAGGCGAACAAGCTGTGTGTGTAAAAAGTTCAACCTATACAATGTGTCTGCCAAACCTTGGTGAACAGTATAGCGCACACCATGAAAGCTTTGTCGCTCGTAGAAAAGTACAGGGTGGTGCAATCGCGTCGATTTAGACACCATTCGATGCGTCTCGACGAGAGCAATCGATTGCACCCCTAACGTGCCCAAAAGGTCAAAAGGACGAGAAGTTACGGGCGAAAAGCCAAAAAATTAAATTTTCGTAAATCTCCAAAATTGCGATCCGCGGCCACGTTTTGGGCTGTAACTTTCGCAAACGTGGACCGATCGCGCTGAAACTGCTTGCATTCGAAAGAGAACATAATTCCGCATCGCTAATATGTCATCAGAAAATTTTTATCTCCTCTCTAGCGTGAGCTAGAAAATAAAGTTTGACGCAGCGGAAATCGACGGAAATTGCGCCAATTTTGAACTTCGCCAAAATTCTCCACTGATTGCAACGCTGAGTCAGGTGGTCAATACAGCATTCGAAGGCAAACATATCAGTGTGTAAGTGTGCAAAATTTTGTAGAAATCGGCACAGGCACGTGCGAGAAATGGCGCATACAGCTAGCTGGCGCGGATCCTATTTTCGGCTTTGTGCCGCGTTTCGTCGCCCCCCCCCCCCCCCCCCCCTGGTGCCCATCTACAACTCCGAGCTTCAAGCCATCGGCAACAATCAGGCGGCCTACTTCCGCAGCGGCGATTTCCGGACGGCCATTCTGAACATGCTCAAGACCTTGCTGGACAAGATCCAGGAACGGGAGAGGGTGGTGGCAACCGAAACTCCACAGCAGGCGGCCGTGAACAAGCCCTGCAAGACGGCCGACGTATTCTCCTTGCTCTGGGACCAGCTGGTCTCATGGTCTCGTCTGCTGCTTCTGTAATGGCAGAGGAGACGCCAGTGGAGGAGATGGCAGAAGGGGAGGAGTGGGCGGAGGAGTTGGAGCAGGTGGCGGGGGTGATGAGGTGAAACGTGTGGTTTCGGCGTACGTTGGCACGATGTCGGTTGCCAGGCGAGAGTCTGTAGGAGCCCAACAATTCGAACCTATCTTGACGATAGTTTAATGAAACTGCGTACTACACAGCAGCGTCCTTTTGCATTAGTATCACACTGCGCAGCGCGCACACACAACGCAAGTTGTAGATGCGCTATGCGGACATCTTGTAAACTGGAAGTGTCGTTGAGAGCTGCGAGCCGACCATTACACGGACAGTTCTCTACAGCTTGCTTGTTCTACGGCTTGCCCTTTCGAATTACCCGGTAGACAGACGAGGCAGTGCAACAATTTTATTATGGATCGTAATTGCTGCTCGATGTTCCTTTGCTTCCTAATGACTTGCGCTGCAACGGCAAGTGTTCAATGGACCTCAGCGAGCTACCCCAACCCAGAGAAGAACAACACGGGATGCAAGACGATGTCAAGAGGTCGCCTCTGTGACGCAGACGGCATATTGGCCGAGCGCGAAAGGCCAGAGGTGGCGTACCAGCTGAACCAGTTCCAAATCAGAACGGAGAACCCCCAGCGCCAGACCCATTGCCTAAAGCAGGGCATCAGGGTTCGTAGATGACGTCCAGTGCGTTTCAGCCATTTGTGGAAAGTGACAGAGGGTTTCTCTTTCGGTTTTATTTGCGCACCCCCCCCCCCAGATGCTGGCCAGTAGAATACATTTTTGCCTGCGACGCTATGTATAGTAAAAATATTTATCTGCGGCACTTAAATGGCGAAAAATTTGTTCGCGGTGCTGAAAATAGTGGTAACATTGCCTTCGAGACCAAAAATAGCAAAATTTCCGTCTGCGGAAAAAAATTTGCCTCCCCTGAAATTTTTTGCACCTCCCAGATGCCAATGCTGGCTGGCTACGCCCATGCTCCTCCTTCAGGCCTACGTGCTCTTGGCGGACAGTATCCAGGGCGGCCAGCGGCAGGGTCTGGGACCCTTCGTGGAGGGCGTGCTGGACCGCTGGGGAATCAGCAACGAGACCCAATGCGGCCGCAACATCGTCATCGCCATCTCCAAAGGAGACAGAAAGTTCCACGTGTGGAAGGACGACATGGTGCCCATCTACAACTCCGAGCTTCAAGCCATCGGCAACGATCAGGCGGCCCACTTCCGCAGCGGCGATTTCCGAACGGCCATTCTGAACATGCTCAAGACCTTGCTGGACAAGATCCAGGAACGGGAGAGGGTGGTTGCAACCGAAACTCCACAGCAGGCGGCCGTGAGCGAGCCCTGCAAGACGCCCGACATATTCTCCTGGCTCTGGGACCAGCTGGTCTCATGGTCTCGTCTGCTGCTTCTGTAATGGCAGAGGAGACGCCAGTGGAGGAGATGGCAGAAGGACAGGAGTGGGCGGAGGAGTTGGAGCAGGTGGCGGGGGTGATGATGTGAAACGTGCGATCGGCGTACGTTGGCACGCTGTCGGTTGCCAGGCGAGAGTCTGTAGGAGTCCAACAATTCGAACCTATCTTGACGATAGTTTAATGAAACTGCGTACTACACAGCTGCGTCCTTTTGCATTAGTATCACACTGCGCAGAGCGCACACACAACGCAAGTTGTAGTTGTAGATGCGCTATGCGGACATCTTGTAAACTGGAAGTGTCGTTGAGAGCTGCGAGCCGACCATTACACGGGACAGTTCTCGCTTGTTCTCTACGGCTTGGACTTTCGAAGCAATACGTTCTCCTTCGTTCAGTTACGTATTGCTCAGGGGGTGAGTTGAGCAATAGAAGATTCCAAATTAGCAGAGACGAACAACAATCCGTGTAGCTCAGTGGATAGAGCGTCCGCCTACGGAACGGAAGGTCGCAGGTTCGAATCCTGTCTCGGATATGCAGTTTTGCTTACTTAGATTAGACCCACTTGTTGGGTAAGTAGTAGCGGATCCAGGGGGCCGCATTGGCCAAACCGACCCCCCCCCTTTCCCCTCCCCCGGAAAAATAATCTTGGGCGGCAGCACCCCTGGAGCAAAAAATTGTTGGCCTACGGCGCTATTCTGTTCTAACGTAAGAAACCAAAATCAGGAAACATTTTCGCCTGCGGCGCTATCTTAAACTAGCAATTTCGTAGCTTTACACGCAAATTAAGCACACAATCTATCGCCCACGGCGCAAAAAAATGTGACGCAATTTTGTGACATCTTCGCCCCCCCCCCCCCTGTGGCCTCCAGTCCCCCCCCCCCCCCCCGCATTCCAAATCCTGGATACGCCACTGGTAAGTGGTCGTGCACTCAGTCGTCACTCGTCACCAACCATTCCTTCGCTCATCTCCATCTGAATGAGGCAGCCGACGTTGTCGGCGAAAACGTGGGGCGCGATGTGTCCAAAGCCGCAGCCCACATCCACGCATACGGGCATGTAGTCTGTCAAATCGTAGATCCTATCCGCCGCTCTGTAGGCCAGCTCTTCTTTGAGGTACTGATAGACCTGTCGTTAGGAACATAGGTACGTGTTTCGGCGGTGGAACGAACGGGAAGATCTTATTGGTGCGAAAATGGTAAAAGCTGCGCACTTGGCAATCCTCCTGCGCCGCGGCCCAATTTCTCTGACGCCTCTTGACGTCTCTGTCGAACACCAAACTGCCAGCGGCAGTCGTTTGATTGCCACAAGAGCGTCTCACATGCGCCGTTCCCATTGTCATCAGTTTCCAACACTTCGCCGCACCAGTGAAGAGTCTACGAGATTGCATAGCGAATTGTTTGCTTATTGACGTCGAAATATGCGTCTACTGATTTCTACTGGCCACAGCGTCCAGTTGTCTCTTGACGGTTTGCAGCTCAGAGGTCAGCTTCTCCAGTTGTTCAGCGGTGAAGGCCACGTGGTGCTTCTGGGAGCCTTCAGTGGTGCTTTCAGAGGTTTTCAACTGAATTGACAACACTGCCAGGGAGTTTGCAGTGGTATGCTGCTGTGAGCTGCTGCTGACGCTCCACTGAAAGGCCTCCACAGGCTGAAAACCGGTCAACGAAGGGTCAGCAGTGGTCGAGGTTGACATGACAGACGATTTTCGAGATTCGAAAATGCCATCCAACTGTGTGTGGAAAACTCTTGAATAGGTCAGTTATTGACAAAATAGTTTCGTCAGGAAAGAATTACAAGTGGCTTTTGTTTTCAAAAGCACGCGGGCCTGCATATAGTTTCGCCACGAATAGAATTATTGCATGACTATTCTTTTGTAAGATAACAAGCTTTTGGAAGACAACGCATAAGTAACAAAAGAAACTCTACGACTTAATATCGTCTGCGGATGTGTTACGGTACTGTTTTGAACTCAATAAGTATAGTACATTATGCTGCAAGTTTTGTTTATTGTTTATTTATATTTTACTACTCCCTGTAGCTGTTTATTTTG
Organism: Linhomoeus sp. GSCO2_2; assembly: GCA_030248115.1. Lineage (NCBI taxonomy): Eukaryota > Metazoa > Nematoda > Chromadorea > Monhysterida > Linhomoeidae > Linhomoeus > Linhomoeus sp. GSCO2_2. The sequence goes on along the minus strand of JASAMZ010001254.1, from coordinate 7,581 downwards.
AAGAGGCTACCGTACCTTACAGTTTGTTCATAATTTCTGTTGCGTTTTATCGTACGTTTGATTGGGATGCTGAAATGCGGCCCTGATCAAAAGCAGAGAACCTATAATATACGCTGAAGCCGCGCTTCAAGACGGACGCAAAAGTTATTGTATTATCGCTGTTTCAAAAGTCAAGAATTGCGTTTACCATTGTCACAGTATTGCGAAAATCGGGCGAATCACAGAGACTGAATCGAAAGCGACCAAAAGTGTGCTTTAGCCAAGTCGAACAAGACTCGTCGTCGAGCGTGTTTTTACACGTGAGAGAGTGGAATCGAACAGATAAGAGCTTGTCCGGCCACGGCGTTCACTTCACTACCTAACAGATGCACACATAGAGTACCGCACTGCACACACGCGCAATGGACGCTCTCCTCTCCTCTCTGGTTTCGCTCCTGCGCGAGCACCCCCAGCTGTCAGTTGTCGTGGCTTTGGTCGCCGTCGTGGTCGTCGCCATGCTGCGGGAGCTCGAGTGCTATCCCAAAGAGCCACTCTGGATAGTGAACTCTTTGGTGGCAGCTTGGAAGGAGTGGAGAGCGGGCGGCAACGCCATCTACGCGTTCTTGAGGGTGGGTAGGGAAGAGTGGAAAGATCGAATAATAGGGTATGGAAAGTGCTGCTTGACTGGAGTGTGTTATTGCAGGCCGACGTGCGCTCGTCCCAGAATGGAGGCAGTATTGTCGCGGAGGTTTTGAAGGTGGGAAACCGTTGACGTGACAGGTTGAAGCCTCACTATGACTACCACTGAATTGTGGCATTCCACATTCAGAGTCACAACGTCAAAGAAGTCTTCACGCTTTGCGGAGGCCACATCTCGCCAATTCTAGTCGCCTGTGAGAAGGCCGGGATCAAAGTCGTCGATACCAGACACGAAGTGGGCGCAATTTTTGCAGTTTTGAGTCCAAATCGACACAATTATTCCTTCAGGCGACCGCATTTTTCGCCGCCGACGCCGTGGCTCGCCTCAGGCAGAGTTTCGGCGTCTGCGCCGTCACCGCCGGACCCGGTAGGACCTTTTCCATTTCAAAAATTCAAATTCTCGAATTACGGTATCCATTCCAGGACTCACGAATACGATCACCGCCGTGAAGAACGCCCAAATGGCCGAGTCGCCCGTTCTTCTGCTGGGAGGGGCCGCCGCTGGGCTGCTGAAGGTGGGGGGAATGAACAAAATACAGGGTGGTATTTTGCGTTTCATTTTCTGTAGATTGCAGGGTCGAGGCGCCCTGCAGGACATCGACCAGATGGCGCTGCTCAAGCCCCTCTGCAAGCTGTGTCTGTCGATCAAGAGAATTCGCGACATCGGCCCCTCCCTTCAGAAGGCCATTCAAGTGGCACAGTCCAACACACCCGGTGCGTAGATGTGCGTGCGTGTGTCGTCACGGCATACTGTAACTAGCTGAGCCAGGGAGGGGGGGCGGGTTGTTCGTTGCCCCCCCCCTCCCCCAATCGGGCCAACCCGCCCCCCCCCCCCCCCATTCCCCCTCCTGGGAAGAAAAGGTTTGCGCGGCTAGCACGTCCGGACCCAGCCCAGAGCAAGCAATTTTCGTCTGCGGCGCTATTTTGAAGCAATTTCATAACTTGACATGTAACTTTGGCTAACATTTTTCCTGCGGCTGCGAAATAATTTTAACGCTATTTTGCAGTGCAACTGTACCGCTAGCTCACGAGACCCTCTTGAGAACGTATATTTCACATTCCTTCTATACCTCCTGTATACCTGTTGAATTCCTCCAATAAGCAGCCCTATTTCAGGGCCGGTCTTTGTGGAGTTCCCCATAGACACCCTGTACCCTCTGGCTATGGTCCGCCGAGAGTCGGGTCGAATAGAACAGCCCAAAAACCTGAAACAGAGACTGGTCAACTTGTACCTTGATTTGTACACTGCCAATTTGTTCTCGGACGCATGGAGGGATACTGTATTCGGCCCGTTGAACGTGGCCGTAACGACGGCGACAAATAGTCAAGGTTTGGAGATGGATAGATGTGGATTTGTTGTATTGGAGCAGGCCTCAAGCAATGACAAGACAACACTGACCGTGTCGCTTTGTCGTTAATAGTTGATGTTGACGTAAAAAAAATCTACCTTTAATTTGAATTTTCTTCACAAGAAACCCTGTATGTAACCCACGAAATCCAGAACGATGGAACAGGCACGTGGTTTTCAAAATGGGACGTCTAACTTACTGTATAACATATCATTTTCCAGTGGACAAGACAGCAAAACTTCTGCTCAACTCCAAGAGGCCGGTCATTCTGATGGGCAGTCAGGCCATGCTGCCTCCCAAGACCCCCAAGGACCTAATCGGCGCTGTTGAGGTATACTGTAGCTTTGTAAGTTGGACTGTACATAGTTAGGTACAGTGTGGGGCAAAGCTAGAAGTTGCCATATTCAAAATTGTAGACGATATTCGCTCCTACGCCTTGTGATAGCGTGAATTGTGGGGGGGGGGGATTGGGGAGTAGCGGGGTTGTTTTTGACGTCAACCTATGTTTTGTACCACTGTTGCAGAGTCTGTCCATCCCGTGTTTCCTGGGCGGAATGGCCAGAGGGCTTCTGGGCAAGGACCACCCCCTTTTGATTCGGCAGAACCGGCGAGAGGCCCTGAAACAAGCCGATTTGGTCATTCTGGCGGGTTGGTGTCGGTAGTTCAGTTTTCGGATTGTCAGTGTTTCAAAGGTGTGCGTTTCACAGTCCGCTGGATACTGTGACGTTCTCGGGGTCGCTGCGAGTGATTTTCCAAGCCATACGTCTCACAGTCCTTCGGCTACTGTAACAGTTGTATCGATAATTCAGGGGCCGTGTGCGACTTCCGGCTCGCCTACGGCAGAGTACTGAGCAAAGGGAGCAAAATCATCGCCGTCAACCGAGACGCCAAGCAGTTGAATAAGGTACCTGTTACCGTTTGCATCTGCTCTTTGTTGCGCGATTGTTGGACGCAGCGAGTCGTAGCTTTCCAAATTGTGCGCTAAAAAATAGTTGCACCGAAATCCCTCAAAGTTCAGAACCGGGGCGTGTTCTGGGACCCTGCCATAGCAGTTGAAGCGGACGTGGGGAACTTTCTGACTCGGCTGGCAGCCGCTGTCTATTCAAAGAGGCGCGAAGACGCCAAGAAATCGGATGATGAACAGGACGCGTTTCAAGAGTGGACCTCTGCGCTCAGGGAAAAGGACAGGCTGAAGGAGGAACACAACAGGTGGGTGGGATTGTGTGGTGAAATTAAAACGTTTTGAGGTATTGCGACCTGTTGTGTGGATTGTGAGGCATTTTGGAGCGTCCTTGGGCTTTGTGTGAAATTTGAGGCATTGCAGTGTATTTTCCCCATGTTTGAAACAGTTTGAGACATTCCGACGCTATTTAGGCTTATTGTTGTGCATTCTCGAGGTTTGTGCAAAGTTTGAGGCATTTCAGTGTATTTTCCGCATATTTTGTCACACTTTGAGACATTCCGGTGCAATCATCCATCCCCTCTATATAGATCATTGGCTCTGGAGAAACCCAGTGCCAATCGTCTGAATCCCCTGAAGCTACTGCAAGAGTTTGAGAAATCCCTACCGGACGATGCGATTTTGGTGGCCGACGGAGGGGATTTTGTGGCCACCGCTGCCTACACTGTAAGGTGGGTCAAGATACCAATTTTGTGTACCCACATGTCTAGTGTGACAAAACGTAATTTCTGTCCCCCAACTGCCGCGAAGGAAGAGACAGTGCGTGTAATACAGTAGAACAGCAAGCTTTTGCTGATTTCGCGGTAGCCTTCTATCCGCGAAAGGTATATGCGTGAAATGGTTATTTGTTAACACTAGGTAGTACATGCTAACCCTTCAGTCAACACCGCGAAAAGGTCAGGGCGCGGGCAATTCGCGAAAGTTTGCTGTTCTACAGTATACTACGATGGCAGAAACTAATGTTCACTGTCGTTGCGACGGTTCTTGCGAAGATAACACGGTGTCATAAGGACGATCCAATGGTTGATAGGGAGCAAATCTAGAATAATGATGTTCTCAGTACGATTTACATGGTGATTTCAAAGTACCCGCACTACCGTACGCCCATTGCAGGGCCCGGGGCCCCCTCCAGTGGCTGGACCCAGGGACCTTTGGCACCCTTGGGGTGGGCGCGGGATTTGCCCTGGGGGCAAAGTGCGCCTTTCCTTCCAAGCCCGTCTATATTCTGTACGGGGACGGCTCCTGTGGCTACAGCGTCGTGGAGTTCGACACCTTCGATAGACATAAGGTTTTGGAGAGTTTTTTTAAATGTCTTTGGTTTGGGATTGTTTTGGAAACACATAATGTTGGCTTGTCGTCTTTCAGAAGCCGGTGGCGGCTCTGGTGGGCAACGACGCCTGCTGGACGCAAATCGCCAGGGAGCAAGTGCCCACCTTTGAAAGCTCCGTCGCCTGCGAACTCAAGGTTTGTGGACTTGTATTTATGTTTGTACAGGGTGGTAGGAGTAGAAATGCGGATTCTGAAGATTCGTAGCTTGCGCCTGACTCGACCAATCGTCCAAGCGTGCAAATCTATTGCCGCGTGAATATCGACTGCCATTATTCGATGGTTGTAGTATGACGCACTTGGTGTGTACCACATTACTAAGTGTGGCACCCTGCATATCGTTCAGTGGACCAACTACGACGAGATAGTGAAACCTTTCGGGGCGACGGGATTCCGCCTGGACGGTCACAGCAGCGATCAGGAAATTCGCGACGTGTTTAAGCAAACTCAGAAATTGTGTCGCGGGAACGAAAATAACGGCGCTAAGTCGGTGCTAGTCAACGCTTTATTGGGCAAGAGCACCTTCCGAGAGGGCAGCATCTCGATTTGATCGGCTGTAGATTGTGGCGTCGTTGTAGATTGCAGTTCCATGAATTCTCGTTGGCCGCCACATATCGTCGACTACTCTATGCACGACGCATTCCTCGATGGCTTGCTACAGTACCCTAAGGCTACCGTACTCTCGACTTAGAATACAAGACTTGTTTTCGCCTCCGCAAGATTTGCTCGCGTTGCTTGGCTGTTGTTCTTGTGATTTCTGTGATGGTATAGTTCGTGCCACTGCCTCTTAGATTATTGAATTGGATTGGTTTGTCCTCTAAATATTCATCGTCGGAGTTTGTCAGGCTGCTTTCCTACAACGAAGAGTTGTAGGATTTCCTGTCAGCGAGGGGATACCGTAGTTGGCGGCGGTTCAAACGCGAATTTGCTTATAAACCAGGTGTTCTTATTCGGATGTCTTGAAGTCGTATCGTAGAACGAACAACAACTTTCTGTCTGCTTCTGGGAGCAATTTGATCGGCAAGGAAGAAGCGACGAATTTTGACGCAGTTTTTTGCAAGCACGCACTATTGCCCGCAAGGATGTCGTCAGGCGAAAGTAATGCGGTCAAAAATACCGTCGGCGACGACGAAGTGTTTTCCAAGCCGACCTTGGTGCCCGCTCGGAAGTCGAAAGAGGGAGCGCTGACCGCCGCCGCCGCCGTCGAGAAGGAGAATCAGACTGGGAAGGACGAGAAGAAACCGGTGTTGTGGCTTGAAAGTTTGAATTTCGCGCGTTTTTTGTCCGTTGAGACAGTCGAATGCTTTTCCGTGCAGGACCCCAAGGAAGATGGAGTGGAGGAGAAGAAGGCGACGCCGGCGGTGGTGCGCACTCGGAAGCTGCGCGGCGTCTACCAGTCGCCCACGGACGCCATCATGTCGCCCTTCTCACAGAACCTGCTGGGACATAGACAGGTCAGACTGACCGCAACTGAAGTGGGTGAGCTGGAAAAGAGAGAGGATTCGAATGTTTACTGGGGTGGTGGGCTGGATAGGATTCAGCAACGTTCCCACAGCCCAATACCAAAGGGGTGGGTGACTGGGGGGGGGGGGGGGAGAGGCCTCGAACGCCAGATACACACGGAAACTATTTTCTATTCTGAAGCTGAACTAGGTAGTGACGCGGCCTTATGTCGCGCATCGGGTAGCCAGTCTGTCGTATTCGTTGGTATGACGAGCTGTGAGAATTTTTAGTGATGCAAATTTGTGATCTCTATGTGAATTTCAAAGAAATTTCCAGGCGGACCACCACCCGGCCTTGCTGAAGCACCGTCAGAAGCCCAAGCGACTGGCCAGCCAGACTTCCAGCGAGGAGCCTATGGAGAAGTAGAAATTGGAGAATAGAATAGAAGTGTCCCCTTGCTTTTACGCGACGCGATTGAGCCCTTTTGTGAACGCGGGATTCAGCCCAGTGCGCTCGTAGGTAGGCGTTACCGTACCCCTCTCGCGCGTCCGAATTTTGACGAATACATAGAAACAAACGCGCGAGAGAAGCCAAAAGTAACCTCTTGGTCTTTTTCGTTATTTTGAATTTGTCTTGTGTACCTATTAGGTAGTTGTATCTGTCGAACCAGTAGAATATCCAGAGTGCTACTCAAATCGCCAGTGAGTGTTTTGTCTTTTCGCTGGGACGATAGGATTTTGCGATTTTAAGTGGAAGGGTGTGTAGAATCGCTACGCTATTCTTTGTAACGCGAACTTTCGTATGGGGGCTCGCTTGTGCTTCGGACAGTGTATACTTCTCGTGTGTAAACAGAAGAGAAGAATCGACGACTCTTGCTTGGCGAAGCAGCCATGGTGTTATACAAGCTTTGGCGTATTGGTTGCTGGCCAAATATCGTTACACTGTCACAGAATAGGCGACGCTTAGTTCAATAGGTTCAAGTGGTTTGATGAATAGAGTTTGCCGAGTCCAACTGCAGCAGATATTTGCGTTGTTTCCATTCTGAGTCTTCAGGAGGCATTCAAAGACCTGATCCTTCTATTAGAGTCAATACTGCTGAAGTCACCAGGCATCGACACACTATTTTCAGTACCACACCTCACGCATCCATCATCCAATTCAAGTGTGTCCACTCAACATGGACCCTCTGAATCTCCCAGAGGGCCCTCTGGAGTTCAGCGAGCTGCCATACGTGAGCGCCAGTCGGGAGCCGGGTTCCGTATGCGAGCAGTGCCTGGCCGTGCCCGGGAGAATGGTGGAGGGCGATGGAGGGGAGAGTGGGAAGAAGGAGGTGGAGTTGAGAAGGTGCGCCGCCTGCAGATTCGTCGCCTACTGCTCCACCGACTGCCAGAGGGAGCACTGGAGGAGTGGGGGTGGGTCAGAGTTCAAATGTTGCTCGCTTCCTCCAATCCAGTCTCCCTCCCTCCCACATCCCCTCTCTCCCCTCCATCCCTCCCCTCTCCCCTCCCCCCTCTCTCCTCTCCTCTCTCTCCCCCCCCCCTCCCCCCCCCCCCCCCCCCCCCCTCTCTCCTTCAGGTCACGCTCGCGAGTGCGCCGTGTTCAAGGCTCTGCTCCTGTGTCGAGATAACTCAGAGACGAGTGAAGTGGGCGATGAGCTAATGGAGAAGCTGCTGGACTACCCCATGACCAGGCTGATAGGTCGCCTGCTGGCCATCAACCCGGCGCTGACCGTCAGCGACCAGAGACTGGCACAGCTGTGCTCTGGGTGAGTTGGGATGGATTGAGGAATGTGCGCTGATTATAGTTGCGATTTGGGGGGGGGGG
>JASAMZ010001251.1:0-2500 GCA_030248115.1 Linhomoeus sp. GSCO2_2 | reverse complement strand
CCAAAAGCGGCGTGGTCGAGGTGCCGCCGCCGCCGCCGACGTCGCCTTCTTCGAGAGGGGAAGCGGCGCCAGCTCCGGGAGAAGACGGAACCGAAGTCGACCCGTTCGGCAGGCCTAAAGCGAGCGAGTACCACGGCGGGGGCGGCCAGCCGGATGTGGGAGAGCTGACGAAGTTGGACTTCAATGTAGCCCAGTCGGAAGACGACAACGACCAACAACAGGTGACCCAGCGCAGTCGCAGCAGTCGACGTCAGCCGCAGCCGGAGTCGTCGGCGAGGAGCTCGAGAAGGTCGCAGCGGAGCGTGTCGGCGGCGGCTGCCAGCGAAGTCGACGACAACTCGGTCACCGCACCGCTGAGCGGCCCCTCCGAACGAGCAAACAGCCAACTGGGCCAGAGCCTGAGCCAGGACCGGAACGAGACACACGGCGACTACGAAGAGATAATCGAGTTCGACTCGGAAGAAATCAACGCCCACTGACCGAAGTGCGAACAAGATGCGATCTTGTGATTTCGAGAAACGACTGTCGCTCACCCGACCGCTTTCTGCATGCCTTTGCGCCCTCCGTCGTCGAACTTGCTCTGTGAGCAGGGAACTAAATGTTTGAACATTGAATACAGCAGCACATGTACCTACTACACATACTAAACGCAAACAAGGTCATGTATGTACATACTTAAGACGATTACTCTTTCAGAAACACAAGGGTTTGACTGGAATGGTCAGTTTTACAAACAACACCAGGTCCGACGTTTCTTTCAGTGTATCTCTGATTGGATACACGGGCGAACCCTCAAAGGTGCATCGACAAGGTGTAAATTGGAGACCGTCAGAGTGCACGACTCTTCTGCCAACCATTCAGATAGGGCAGTGGCGGTCGAGTGGTCGATTCAAGCCTGCAGGACTCGGCCGGCAGCACTTTCGGTGGCACTTGAACCTGACAGAAGAATTGGTACAACGTTCGGCGAAGAGCCGATGAATAATTATCTAACATGGTTTTAAGCAGAACGTACGTAATCAATTTGGTCTAGAAGCCGCACTTGCGAGTGACGACGATCCTGGAGCGGCCCTATGTCATGCAGAAGGAGAACATCGTGGGCATCCAAGATCCCAACGACCACTACGAGGGCTTCTGCATAGAGCTGCTCCAGAGGCTGTCGGCCGATCTCGGCTTCACCTACACCATTCGAGTCGTGGCCGACGGCAAGTACGGCAACGAGAACAAGGACGACGGCTCTTGGAACGGCATGATCGGCGAGATCTTGGAGGGGGTGCTGCTGAGCTCATTTAGTAGTTTAGACAAAAAACCTTCCATTGTTCGCATTTGTCCAGGTGGCGGACATGGCGGTGGCGCCACTGACGGTCAACTTCCGTCGTGCCGAGCACGTGGACTTCACGAAGCCCTTCCTGTCGTTGGGAATCAGCATCCTCTTCCGCATCCCTCCGACCAGCAGCCGGACCTCTTCTCCTTTCTCAATCCCCCCTCGCACGATATCTGGCGTTGGATAGGGACGGCCGTGCTCAGCGTCACCGTGGGCATGTACTCCATCGCTCGGCTCACGCCCTACGAGTGGAATCCCGCCCCGGCGCTTGACGGCCCAAACGACGACGAATCCAACAATGTTGCCACCGGAGGAGGCGGCGGCGACGACAATCGGCGTCGCCCTTCGCGCCCGCCGCCCCCGGCAATGTCGACGGCGGACCTGATCACCTAGTTCTTCAACCAGACGAAGCCCGACGCCGCGGACGTCGCCGCGATCCCCCTGCAGCTCGCCAACAACTACAGCGTCTTCCACACTCTCCCGTGAATCAGCGCACGCTCCACCTTGCCTTGAGAAACAATCACACTCGAACGCCCTTGGCTGTCGAGTGTGCTTGTATCTAAGGGACGCGAGCTGGCGGCTCCTTCAGGTACGTCATGTCGACGCTGCTGAAGGGCGGCTGCGACTTCGGCCCTCGGGCGGTCAGCACGCGTCTGTTGGGCGGTACCTGGCGCGTCTTCACCCTGGTCATCACCTCGGCATACACGGCCAACCTCGCCGCCGTACTAACCGTCGACCAACGCTTCGTGCCCATCAAGAGTTTGGAGGATCTCTTCAACCAGTCCGAGCATCGAATACGGCGCTATTCTCGGCGGCCCCACCATGCAGTTCTTCAATGTGCGTCATTGTCTGTCAGACACATAAGGGTAGATTTGTATCCAACATAACCTAACCCCACACCAATTCGCGTCCTGTTGCACCTGTGGTTGTTACGAACGAATGCCCCACCCGAAACCGAATTGGGAATCTACATAGCATCCTACTACATAGACTGATAGTCTTACTCAAGGCCAGCAAGTCCCTGTTTTGAGGAGTCGAAAATCGAGACGCACGAGCGCATCTGGAACCAGCTGGAGAAATCGTTGCTCCCCGAAGAACCTGTTGGATGGTCCTCAAGGGTGTTCGTCGAAAGCAATCAGCAGGGAGTCCAACGTGTACTACAGGTAGCGTTTATGAGAA
>JASAMZ010001249.1:0-11158 GCA_030248115.1 Linhomoeus sp. GSCO2_2 | reverse complement strand
TATCGTCGCTGCTTTTGGTTCAGTTTCGTATTGCTGAGTCAAGCGATGCCGTTGATGCGAGACAGTTTCGCCCAGGCTGGGTCTTGAACTGGCCACTTAGGAGTCCTCTTTTAGCGACTGGCCACCACCAAACGAACATACCTACACAACAGGAAGCATATGTAGTAGGATCTCATCTCTGGGATAACTAAAGAAGCTCTATACTCACATCCACCTTCACCTAACACCAACGGGGAAAGCGCTCTTTCAACGAGATGACACTGACAACATCTGGGCAAGATTTGGCGAAACAGTCCATAGACGCACCACCTACGTAGGTTCAATAGGCGGGCTGGACACCACATCCACAAGAATACCTACTTACTTGAATGCATAACACCGATGCAGCAGCACTCAGCGAGCCATGCGAACGCACCACTAAGAACTCAATACTGTATGTAGGAGACAGAGCCACTCTTCAATTCTCGAGGTACCATCGCACCAATACAGTGGTCCTCCACTCTCCAGACCTACAGCAGTAGCTACCAGCTGCAATCTACACAATGCCTAAGCATGTAGGTAGGTGTACATACATACGACCACTGGCCTTTCTTCCAACACTACAAACAAAACGAAAACTTCAACCACTCTCTTCACTGGTGGGCAGAAACCCCAGACCCAATCTGGTGAGACACATGTTCTTACGGAGGTCGACCACCTCCCAGTAGGCCTCGTGGACGCCCCTCTTGATCAGGCCCTTCTCCAGGTAGCGCAGATAGGTGAAGAACTCGCAGACGGAGGCGATCTGCAGATGAGTATAGTTTTGAAATGGATATGAATGTGAGCACATTGAGAGAAGGAAGGAAGCCACTACCAGCAACTTCACTGACAAAGATAAGACTTCTCCTACAAACGCCCCCTCCCCCCCCCCCCTACTTCCCCATAGATCCCCTTTCCCATAGAAGTCCCCTCCCCTCTCACTCTCACCACATCTCTCTCCAACCTATGGAGAATTGAGTGCTTCCTGCTTCTGCATGTTCACAATCTCATTTCACCGGATATTTGCATAGTTTGTCACCGTCAACGCAACCCTATCCAATCATCCCCATATCTCCTTCACAGACTCATTCCCATTCATTCATTCAAACACCCACTCACTCTATTGCGACAGAGCTGGGACACGAGAAACCACTCTGAGTCAGCATCATTCAACTTGATCCTGAAGGGGCACTGCCTGGGCGCGTTGGTCAGGGCGCAGCTTCTGAAACTAGAGCACATTGTGGATAGCAGGGAAGGCGAACAGCCAAAGCATACACAACACTAACATGACACCTGATAGGAGGCTTCTCGTCCACCACTTGTTCTATCACAATGGTGTTCTCCTCTATGGCCTGCAGGATCTTGTCAGCTAGCTGAAAGAATACAGTTGTATCTTGTATATCAGCAAAGAAACAACAAAACAAGTTGAACACAATACATGCCTCCTGATTGCTGAAGGTAAGACAGGGAATGATTTCTTCAGTGTAGACCCTCCTCAGAAATGGAGTGTGCTTGTCTCTGACGTCGTGGCGTTCCCTCCAGGATGTGAACTCCTTGTGATACACTGGGTCCACCTGGAAACGGAACAAGCATTGTTAGGTATGTTGGTAATTTAGAAAAACTTGTACAAAGTCACAACCTCCTTAAACTCCAACTGCTCTTGCCTCTTCTTCTCCTCCTCCTCTCTCTGGTGAAGTGTGACTAGGTCATCCACAAAGACGTCTGGCTTGTTGTCCTTCTTAGTTGACCCAAACAGGGTGGAGATCTTGGACTGTTTGCCTAAACGATTTCATGTCACTTGGTGACACGGACATACTACAGTATGTACACAAATTCATTTGCACACCAGGAGTACTGCCCTGTAGCCATGTCTTAGGCGAGCCAAGCTTCTTGGCAGGGCTGTCCTTGTTCCATAGGACAGGACTCTGTGATGGGGTCCTGGAGCTGCCAGCCAAGTCGGCCGAGGTGAGGCTTCTCCTAGTGGCACTCTGTGATGCTGACCTGAAATGGGGCACACAATGTGCACACAAAGGTTCACTTCACATGCTGACAAACCTAGAAGGCAAGCGAAAAACTCGTTACTCTCTACTTCTGGATGGAATTTTGAATGCATTCAATGTTCGCACAGTTAACATTTGCTGCCGATGAGGACAAGCCAGTTTCTATTAACCTCTTATGCTGGGTTACTGGCGCCGAAGTTGTAAGTTCCCTAAAGAAAAAGCCACCAAACAGACATGACTTCTTTGCCAATCAATTATTTGTTTCAGTAGGAGTGGAGACTGCCAAAGTCAACACACCATTGTTAATCATAGCATGAATACTCACAAACCAAGTGGGTCGATGCTGTTTCCCTGAAATAGTCAGAACAGCCCTCATCCAATTAGGCAAGAAGGTTCAATTTACAGTGTGCAAATATAAAATATGGAGGTCTGTTGATAATGTGAGCAGTCTGTGGGAGCGAAGAGACAACAGGCTGAGTAGAGTTCACCCAAGGTTCACTCTAGCATTAATAGAACATTACTGCTGCAGAAGGTGCATACACCTTGCTAAGCAACTGTTAACATTTCAGCTATGGCAAATAATCAGTGGAATAAAACCATCATAATTGGAATGAAGGTGTTCGAGCCACACGTCTTCAGCTGTGGAGTGCAGACACTTGAGCCAACAAGGCATTGCAAGAGACCTGGCAGAGACAATGAAATCCTAGCCCATGTCCTCCGCAAAGTTGGGCTGCCATGGATGCTGGTCGACCTAAGCAACAAAGGCTGGGGAATGGTATCAAGGCACTTTGAAAGTTCAAATTCAGTGTTAAGCTCTGTGGCTCGTGGCGAAGTTGACACTAACAGCGCCATTTGGAGATACACTGAAAGAAGAGTGAAGCATTTCGACTACTCCCACATGGTCCACCAATCGACACTATCCTTTGTGACTGGAAAGCAAGGTGACAATGTGTTGGACACCGCTGTAGAAGCGCTACAGGTGTTCAGTCTTCCACTAATTGGTCTTCTCATGCTCACCATGGCAATTCTATGGATAACTGGCTGGATTGCACTGGTTGTCAACTCAATCAAAAAGCAAAACGTTAAGACAGCAGACTGTATACCACAAATAAAAAAGAATTGCTTGCAAAAAACAACTGAGCAAAACATAAAAGGTTGTGGAATGGCAAGTGCGATTGAAACATCTCTACGGGGGTTAATAGCTGCAGTATTCATGGGACTGTTCCAGGCCACGATTGTCATGAAGCTGCTTATGCCACCCAAAGGTAGGTAAATACTCTTCTTTATAAATCACAGGGCATTTTTAGCGAAGCCGCTACCATACATTAAGGTCATCAAAAGCAGAAAACTGATTAGGTTCAGTCGCCATAGCGATACCATTGTTTGCAGAGGCCATACCATTCACCAACCTGGACGATTTAGCAGTTGGAATAGCAGCTAAGAGATACAGCCTGATAAGACAATCAGGGATTGCCTGGTTTGATGAAGCAATTGAGCAGTCCAACCAAACCAGTTTTATCAAACTCAAGCAAGCGCTGATGGCCTCAAGGATGACTGGTACCTCTACCATTACAAAGCAGCAACTAGTTCAAAAACTAGCTGCAAATAAAGCTGTCTTGTTTGCACTGCATCAGTACTCGTCAATGATCAGGAAAAGTGGGTTTGGCATTGTTACTATGAGATAAAGTCTGTAGTGTTCCAAACAGAATGTTTGTGTTCAGCAAACTGTGAACTGCGCGTTCACCAACTGTCTGACATTGATTTGGGATGGAGTGCATTCATATTTAAAAAAGGTCATCCAATGGCACGCGTAGTAAATGAGGCCATCGCTGGAAGTCAGGTGGGTGTTACAAACCAGCGAAACAACAAGACTAACAGAACAGGTACCAACTAGTTGATTTCAGGAATTCATCCAGTATGTCACAAAGAAGTACTATGATGATGATGCCGGGTATGCAATGGACAGGGCAAGATGTGAAAGTGACGACCAAGAAAAGGAACCTAGGGTGAAACCACAGACACTGACACAGGTATGTTTTCACAATGTAGATAGTTGAAAGTATTATGCATGCTGGCAAATAACGTGGCCACAACTTTCACATGACATCTCTTACATTGAAGGTCAGTGGCGTCCTTGCAATTCTCATGACAGGGTGGATCTTTTCAACTGTTGCACTTGCATTTGAATTGTCGATTTCACACCCAATTCGGAAAATACAAAAGTGGGACAGCAATCGAAAGGGCAACACGACCAAATCAAAAGGATGGCCATCTTTCAAAGCCCTCCAATCAACGTTGAAAACCAAACAGGGAGAGATTCCAGCGCCAGAGTTTCTAGCCATGCAAAAGAAACAGTTTGAAGCACTCAACTTGGCAAACGACGAGCTGGTCAAGCTAATAGTGATAAACCAGCTGAACAATGGAGACAGAGCGCAAGTCATGAAGTGGTACAATGAGAGTGATACACTGGACGATATCATTGGATATACTGATTCGGAATGAACGAGGCGCGTGGAACGGGTATTCGTGAGACGAGATTTGTGTGCTGTGAAAAAGTCTACCCTTTCCATCCAAAAATTTGTGTACGTGGGTACTTCACAAACACAGGCACCTATAGTCTGTTCAAGAAAGGCAGAGACTGAAGGTTTTTTGAGTCTGCAGACTTAGTGCTTCGGGAAACCCAAATGATTTATGCATCGTTGGATACCCCTGTCGGAGTGTGTTGGTGTGGTGCGTGTTTTGCCATAATCACGCAACAGGCACTGGTTTGGGGCGCACATGAAAAATTCGAGGTTTTGTACAGGGTGGGCGATTTTGATAATTTTTATACCAGTTATACCCCAAGGTGTCCTGATATCACATTTCAAATTTCAACAAAATCGGGTCACCACAGCGTTAGTTATGGCCTGCCGCGTACACCCTACGTTGGCCCAAAATGGCTAAAATCGCCGAAATCGGCGAAAAAGGGTGCACTTTTTTAATAACTCAAGAAAGAAACGGCCAAATTTCTTCAAACTTTCTGTGTGTTAACTAGAATCAATTGTCTACACAATGGAACAAACCCCATCTTATTCGGTTGCGACACGCTCGAATGCGACTGAATCAAAAGACCCTACTTTTGGCCGAAACGACGCTTTTCAGCTTGATTGCGCATCGAGGCCGTCCAGCTGGCCGAAAAGCGTCGTTTCGGCCAAAAGTAGGGTCTTTTTGATTGAGTGGCATTCGAGCGTGTCGCAACCGAATAAGATGGGGTTTGTTCCATTGTGTAGACAATTGATTCTAGTTAACACACAGAAAGCTTGAAGAAATTTGGCCGTTTCTTTCTTGAGTTATTAAAATAGTGCACCCTTTTTGGCCGATTTCGGCGATTTTGGCCATTTTGGGCCAAAGTAGGGTTTACGCGGCAGGCCATAACTAACGCTGTGGTGAACCGATTTTGTTGAAATTTGAAATGTGACATCAGGACACCTTGGGGTATAACTGGTATAAAAATTATCAAAATCGCCCACCCTGTACAAAACCTCGAATTTTTCATGTGCGCCCCAAACCAGTGCGTGTTGCGTGATTGTGGCAAAACACGCACCACGCCAACACACTCCGACAGGGGTATCCAACGATGCATAAATCATTTGGGTTTCCCGAAGCACTAAGTCTGCAGACACAAATAACCTTCAGTCTCAGCCTTTCTTGAACAGACTTTAATTTGGCTAATACGACATTTCAGGCAAACAGACGAACCTCTTGTCTAAACAATAATGCTCACAATGTCAACATACTGTCGACTACACACACAACATACTGTCTCATACACAAATAGCATTCTTCTACTCACAAAGAAGCAGACTGCAGTAGAACTACTTTGTAAGCTTACAAAGTCCCACCACAGCAACCACGGTACCACCTCTTCTGCTGGGAAGAGGAGCTGGGACCTCCCTCCTCTGCAGCTGCAGCAGCCCCGGAGGCATTGGCAGAGAGTATCTGCTTGAGAGCCTTGACCTCCGCCTGCAGCACGTCAATCTTCATCCGGCTCTCCCTCTGCAGCTTCTCGGCCAGCGCTCGCTTCTCGTTGGCCGTCTGCACCATCTTGTAGGCCTCCTTCAAATACGCATGCATATTGAAAAGCAGTGAAAAGTACTGATTATTCCACAGGAAAAACTTGTGGGAAGCTAAGTGAAATGGTGGTTGGAGGAAGCTACCATAAATCTTCCAATAAGTACCCTGGGCGCTTATTTTCTCAATCTTTCTCTAGGAGAGGTGCTTATTGGAGGTTGGCTCTTATTCGAAGGGGCGGTTATTCCAAGAGGTGGGACAGCCTTCACCCTCTTCCATACCTCTCACTGCACTGACAAGACAACTGAGCTTCCAGTGCCCACCATTACTCAATCCCTCTTCCATTTGCTGAGATGGTCCTATCCAGTGGCGGATCCAGGATTTTGGAATGGGGGTGGGGCGGAATTTTTGAGGCCACAGGGGGGACCAAGATGCTCGGGAGGGGGGAATGGGGGGGGGGCGGTTTTGCCGAATGGGGGGGGGGAGGGCGGACGTACAACCGCCCCCCCCCCCCTAGATCAGCTACTGGTTCTATCATTGCAGTCTTAGCGACCCCACAACCTGTTATGCAATGCAACAAAGTGCAGCTACATCTGTTTCAACCAACCTGAAACAAGTTCTCAGTCAGCTCGTGTATCTCCGTGTCCACTGAGCTCTGCATGTGGCTGAGCTTGTCGCACTGGGCGTTCTTCTGGGCCAGCTCGTCTTGTACAGCTTTCAGTTGGGCCTAAAATAATATGGTAAGAAAACTATGCGATTACTAAAGCTAATACAAGAGACCTACCTGCAGATTGGCCACCGCTTGAGCTTGGGTCTTCTCTAGAATGGGAGGCGGAGACTCCACGATGATTTCGCTGGCAGCCTCGCTTTCTCTGAAATGAAATTTGTGGATAAACTCTAAAATTACACGCAATGGGACGGGACCAAAGTGCTTTCTGTATAAAACGAACACAGTAACGAGGACGCAGACCGTCAGCAGATACCATACAAATCACATCACAAATGTGTTCAAATGGACTAAACGGCAAAACCAACGTGGCTCGGTGTGGAAACACTTCTTGGGACGAGTGGCCCAGCCCATCCTCGCAGCTCACTCCGCTTTCAGTACTGACGGAATCTGCCGGTAAGTAGGTACCATGCCGTGCGCATTTTGAGCAAAATCAATGAAAATGTGTAAGATAGCGTCACTTTACCGGGATTTCTCAGCAAATGGGAGTCGCTCAGCGAGCCGTTGAGTCTGGGGGTCACATTGAGGCTCAGCTGACTCGTAGCACCGTCGGTATTTTCGGCGATTTTCGCTTCGGAACCGGCCACGTCAAAGAGAATTTTCGTCGCTTTCGCTTTGGACTTCCGCTCGGGACGCTTGGGACTGTCCTCTTCGTCCATATTGATAGGCCAAATCGCGATTTTCACCCGCGAAAAGCGGCCGAAAAATGTTTCAAGAAGACTATTTTGGTCAGCTCCGCCTCAGCACATTGTGTGCACGGCCGGCGCGCACCAATGCGACGCACAAACTATTTCGGGTTGCCCGGGAACAGAGATTGCGGAAGAAGTCTAGCGGTGAACTTGCCAACATTTGACAAGTTCGTGCACTGTTACACTGTGATGGGTAGTCGCACCTTCGCGGTAACACAATGCCCATTTGTTGATTGTCGCTTGTTTACATCAGCATAGTAGACAATCGAGCGAGCTTCATTCTATCATAGAGCTTCGTGAGTGCGAAGCGACGTGATTTGCGCAGGACAACAATAAACAAACAATACAGCGACCGTCAACGAATAAACAACACGAAATCCATCGATAGTTTGACGGATAGTACTCACGTCACCACGTATTGTTCGTACAGAAGCGGCGAGGCGCCACTGAGGGTAGAGGTTGGGGGTGTGGGGGGGGGGAATGGACATTCATGGAGAAATGCAGCATACAATTTCAACCATGGGGGGCCCATTCATTGCCCAATCATTGCCCAACCTTTGCACAATGAAACGTACTGTATCACGCTGCAGGCGAACAGCTTGTGGTGGAAAGGCTGTGGGGGGGGGGGGGGGCTCTTACCACTCTAGAAGTCTCCTTTTAACAGTTCACAACCGCCCAAACACCCTCCCCCTCCTTACCCCCCCCCCCTCCCCCCCTACCCCAACACTCCCCCCCCCCCCTCTCCCCATGTAGGAGCTTTCTCTAGCTGTGCCTTCATGCAGAAGAGCCGGCGCAAGACCAAACGAAGAGGGAAGTCACAATAGCAACAATAGGGTGAAATCGAGCCGTGTGATTGTTGTACCGAAATCAATTCCCCTTAGGTACTTCTAGAAGGTCGGCGGAGGGGTGGACCAGTAGCTCCCATCGCGCATCCTCTCAAGAGTGGCTTCTTGCTCTTTGGGAAGAGGCGGGGCAAGGGGAGGTTTAGCACGTGGTATGGACTTTTTGAACGGGATTTTCGCCGGTTTGAGTCCGTATTCGAGTGAGACCGAGGCCGCTGCATGGGTATCGGGATGGGTTTTGGTAGATAGATCGGCCTTCTATGCACGGGGTTACTGTAACGGCCCTTAGCGCTTTGCTGTCGGCTATCTTCCCAGTCGGAGTAGATGGGAACGCCTAGAAGTTACTACGAGTTAGGTTGCTGGTTTGGGCTTGGTCGTCTGGGTAATTAGTACACACTAATAAGCCCCCCCCTCCCCCCCTAAAATAAGCCCCTTCCCCTCCAATAGTACCCCCTACCTTGTACTAGGTATATTACGTGGGGAACTTTTTAAAACATACTGTATGCATTACTGTTCTATCCTATAGTACTACTACAGCTACCGTCCTCTTTAGTCCATGGTATGCTAAGGATATTCAGTGCCTGGAAGGTATACTCTGTATATGGGCATACGCACAATTTCTGTATCTTGGGTCTTTGAATGAGAGGTCGAAATATGAAGCCTCCCCCCCCCCCGCGAGGAGGGACGGGTTTGGCAAGTAAGCCTTTCCGAGGGCTTATTAGAGTACTACTGTACAATTGCCAAAATAAGTAAACGAACAAATGAATTAGTGTCATCCACTTCATCATCAAAATTAAACAAACTTTGTAGTAATTGTTTCAGTTTATACTCTACCACTGTAGTCCAAGATGTGGGCGATCAACTGAACGATAGCCACGATGCTGGCGCCCAGGAAGAGGCCCAACTGCCCTCCCACTTGCGAAATGAATCCGTCCGTTGTCATGGAGGGCTTTTGAGTGACTTTGGTGTACTGAAACGAAAGGGTTTTGTGCACTTTTTGAGTGGAAACTATACGCCAATTCCGAAAGGAAATCGGCGTCTCTTGTGATGCCAAGTGCCAACAATTCAAAGATCATAAGCCATCTTCACCAAAACGTGAAGCAAACGTGTCATACTTGTGCACAAAATTTCAAATCTCTTCTCTACAATAACCACATTCCAACCTGGAGATCCTCGAAAGCGACCTCGACGAAGACGTGGTCCCTTGAGAAGCTCTCGGCGTCCTCCTCGTCCGTGAACTTGTCGAGTATCTTATCGCCCGGATATTCGGCGTAGGACACACGCGTGGCGTAGCTCCAGTACTCGCAGGCGGGCCTGCACACATTGTTTATACAGTAGGGATCTACAGTATGCAGTAGGATTCTACAATAGGCACAGAACACGGTCGGATCACAAACTAGTTAGAAAATTGCACTGCGTATGCAAATCGAAACAGTCTGGTTCAGGTTTCAGAGCTTTTTTCGCCCGGCCTCAGCCGGGCGAACCGCTACGAGAGCTTTTCGTGCGTGCATATCGTCGCGTTTGGCGTTTTGGTTTTCAAACGTCTCATCTGGTAATCGTTCGAAGGCGATCTTGGGCTTTATGGATAGCTCTCGACTTACTGGTAATGTCGCTACCAGACTTCGAAATTCAAAAGTTTGAGTTCACACGCTACAGAATAACCCGAAGGTTCAAACTGAAAACGAGCTATTGACTCGCTCAGTCTTACGTCGGATACGACCGGCGCGAGCAAAATCCGGTCAACTAAAAGGTCTCGACGTGCTTTTCGTTTGGCATTACAAATTTTCTTAATTACGCAAACACGCAACACGAAAAGCGACATTCTCGCGTTTACAGCAAAACCTGTAACTCGCTATGCGTCGTAGGGGCGCGATCTTCGGTTGGTTGGATAGCTATCGACTCACTGATCATTTGTCTATTCGTCGAAACTCAAAAGTTTGAATTTCAGGGAGTTACAGTAATCCAAAGGTTTAAAACACAAAATTTGTCTAACTCGCTCGTCTTCCGTCATAAAGAGAGACGATCTTGAGTTCGTTGAATAGGTTTCGGCACACTGATAATTCCGTTAAGAGAACTCGAAATTCAAAAGTTTGAATTGCGCGCGCTACAGTAACCCGAGGAGTTCAAACCGCAAAACGGCTCTAACACGCTCGTCTTACGTCGTAGAGCGGCGTGCGATAGGTCAACTAAAAGGTCTCGGCGTGCTCTTTCACTCGGCGCAAAAAAATTTGTTAATTACGCAAACACGCACCACGAAAAGCGACGTGCGTTTAGCATAGAAATCGCTCTAACTTCGCTCAGCGTGCGTCGTAGAGAGACGATCTTGAGTTGCTGGATAGCTCTTGACTCACCGATCATTTGTTCTTCTATCGGTCGAAACTCAAAAGTTTGAATATCGCGAGCTACAGTAACCCAAAGGTTCAAACAGCAAATGGGCCCTAACTCGCTCGTCTTACGTTGTAGAGCGGCATTCGTTTGACCGTTTGAAAGCTTACGTGGAGGCAGTTGTTGAACGGTCATTCCTAAAGAAATACTTTTGTTTTTTTTTGAACCCTTGCTCTACGAACAACTTTGTCGGCTAAAAAAATTAATCCCGGGCGATCCCAATGTTGCCTTGCAACAACCGCTCAGAAATGCGTCTGCCTTGCTCAAAAAATTAATCCCCGGGCGATCCCAATGTTGCCCTGCAAGAACCTCTCAGAAAGGAGCGTGTCAGAAGTAGCGCATGAATAGTGGACTAGGGGGGGGGGGGGGGGCGCACGTCATATCGGAAAGGCTTTGAAATAATTTAAAAAATTATCCAATCTTTTACTCTTCCACTTTAAAAGACTC
>JASAMZ010001246.1:0-23135 GCA_030248115.1 Linhomoeus sp. GSCO2_2 | reverse complement strand
TTATGTAACGTACTTCGTTCAGTTACGTATCGCTCAAAAGCCCATACTGACCCTGTCCCTGCCTTTCGTTCACGGCCTCTACCAGCACCTCCAACGACTGGGAAGGCGAGCGGGCGTGCGCTTTGTGCCTAGAAGCGCCCACACGGTCATGTCTGATTTGAGGCCAAAGCTGAAGCCCAAACTGAAGGTGACCGAGACCTCAGACGTCGTCTACTGCGTCTCCTGCGACTGCGGTCAGATATACATTGGCCAAACTGACCGTCAGCTGAAGACAAGAATAGCCGAACACCAACGAGGCTGGAAGAACCGCCAGGGAGCTTTCTGCGACCACCTGGCTCCACTGCACAACCCGAACTTCTCAGAGGCAAAGGTGGTGGCTGTCGAGCAGCACAATGAGATCCGTCAGGTGAAGGAGGCGATGCTCATCCGAAAGGCAGGCCGCCAAGCCATTGAGAACCTGAATCTGGGCGCCTCCTCTGCTGTCAATCGCAGCAGGGGACGTAATCTGAACCAGGCGTGGGACGTCGTGGCCAGACGACTCCCTTCTCTCCCTCAGCGGCAGAACCAAGCTTTGGGCTTGGTGTCGCCTCCAACTGTGCCCTTATCGCCTAGGCGATTGCGGCCGCGTCGTCACCAGACATAGACTATTGTGGCTCCTGTGATTATTTATTATGTAGCTGGCGCGTTTATGTAAGGGCGTTGTTATGTGACAGTCGCTGTTATACCACTGTCGTTCAGGCTCTGACGACGGCGCCGATTGAGCGTCGAAAGCTCAACCAAAGTTTCTTGCGCAGAGCACGCCATCCACAAATACTCATGAATACATCATCCTGCGCAGAAGGCTTTCTCAAATCCATGGACAAGTTCTCTATCGCGACCCAGTCATCTTTGGTTCAAGCGCCTTTGCGTTGTTGCGTTGGGTGCTAGGCAAAGAAGAGAAGCGACCTTGGGATGGTCTGAAGTTTCTTCGACTGTTGATTAGAGCAGGCGCGTCTGTGTTGATTCCTGACAAAATCCGCAAACTGTATGTCCCATTGATACAAGATCACTAATTTCTGTTTCATTTCCAGGGTGGGCATCGCATTCCGATTGCGTTCACTTGTTGCCGCGTTGTCAGTGTAGAGGTGCGCAGCAGGTTTAGAAATTGGCCAACGACTGTTCTCGGCAGCCCCGATCCGTCTTGTCTAATTGCGACTCCTGAACAATATGTACCATCTACATTACTATGCCAGCTAGGTGTTTTGTCTGTCCGTCCGAGTACGCTTGCCTTCCTAGCACTTCGCCACGCGACGCCTCAGCATGCGCTTGCCCCGGTAGCACTTCGCCACGCGACGCTTCAGCACGCGCGCGCCTAGACGCCAGCGGGACGCCAGCGGCGGCAATCAATCGCTGCACGGCTAGCGCCGCCTGTTGCTGCTTGCGTTCAACGCAAGCATCGCCTGAACAGAACGGCAATGCACGGTAGCAGAACCTTGCAAAAGCGAACAGTCGCGCGGTACAACAGAGAGGCTTGCAATGTGCAATGCAATCCAGGCAATACAACGGCGGTGCTCGCGCAGGCATTGAACAGTACGGCAACGCTCGCGCAGGCAATTCTAGCCGCTTCAGCGACTATTTCGCTTGCAACAGGACACATCTTGCAACAGGACAATCTGCCCGCTCTCTATCATTTGTTTTGCGCGCCGCTTTGTACGGCGCGTTCGCGAGGCAGTCAGCGCCATTGGCTTGCAACAGGACAGACTTTCTGCAACAGGACAAATGTTGCAACAGTACATACGTTGCAACAGGATGGTCGCGCGAGGCGACCAGCGCCATTGGCTCGCAACAGGACAGACCTTCTGCAACAGGACAGATTTTGCAACAGGACAAATCTTGCAACAGGGCAGATCTTGCAACAGGACAGACCTTGCAACAGGACAGATCTTGCAACAGGACAGACCTTGCAACAGGACAGATTTTGCAACAGGACAAATCTTGCAACAGGACAGATTTTGCAACAAGACAAATCTTGTAACAGGACAGATCTTGCAACAGGACAAATCGTGCAACAGGATAGATCTTGCAGCAGGACAGATTTTGTACCAGGACAGACCCTGCAACAGGACACATCTTGCACAGGATAAATCTTGCAACAGGACAGATCTTGCAACAGGACAGATCTTGCAACAGGACAGATTTTGCAACAGGACAAATCTTGCAACAGGATAGATCTTGCAGCAGGACAGATCTTGCAACAGGACAGACCCTGCAACAGGACAGATCTTGCAACAGGACAGATCTTACAACAGGACAAATCTTGCAACTGGACAGATCTTGCAGCAGGAGAGACGTGGCAACAGGATGGTCGCGCGAGGCGACCAGCACCGTTGGGTCGCAACAGGACGGACCTTCTGCAACAGGACACATCTTGCAACAGGACAGATCTTTCAACAGGACAGATCTTTCAACAGGACAGATCTACATCTTTCAACAGGACAGATCTACATCTTTCAACAGGACAGATCTTGCAACAGGACAGACCTTGCAACAGGACAGAGCTTGCAACAGGACAGACCTTGCAACACGATAGATCTTGCAACAGGACAGACCTTGCAACACGATAGATCTTGCAACAGGACAGACCTTGCAACAGGACAGAGCTTGCAACAGGACAGACCTTGCAACACGCTAGATCTTGCAACAGGACAGACCTTGCAACAGGACAGACCTTGCAGCAAGACAGATTTTGCAACAGGACAAATCTTGCAACAGGACAGATTTTGCAACAGGACAAATCTTGCAACAGGACAGATCTTGCAACAGGACATCTTGCAACAGGATAGATCTTGCAGCAGGACAGATTTTGCAACAGGACAGACCCTGCAACAGGACAGATCTTGCAACAGGACAGATCTTACAAATGGACAAATCTTGCAACTGGACAGATCTTGCAGCAGGACAGACGTGGCAACAGGATGGTCGCGCGAGGCGACCAGCACCGTTGGGTCGCAACAGGACAGACCTTCTGCAACAGGACACATCTTGCAACAGGACAGATCTTTCAACAGGACAGATCTACATCTTTCAACAGGACAGATCTTGCAACAGGACAGACCTTGCAACAGGACAGGGCTTGCAACAGGACAGACCTTGCAACACAATAGATCTTGCAACAGGAGAGACCTTGCAACACGATAGATCTTGCAACAGGACAGACCTTGCAACAGGACAGAGCTTGCAACAGGACAGACCTTGCAACACGATAGATCTTGCAACAGGACAGACCTTGCAACAGGACAGGCCTTGCAACAGGACATACCCTGCAATAGGACAGACCCTTCAACAGGACAAATCTTGCAACCGGTCAGACCTTGACAATGAACAGGACGGACGTTGCTGCGCGCGCGCGAGGCGATCAGCGCCGTTGGCTCACAACAGGACAGACCTTGGAACGGACAGACCTTCAACAGGACAGATCATGCAACCGGACATTACGGACATTGACGACTACATTCCATGCTATTCAGATCACAGAAATTCTTCTGCAACAGGAAGGAACGGCTAGTACTGTATTATTGTAGTTGTGTCATGCAAACTTCCGGTTGACGAACCGTCCATTACGTCCGTCATTGATCGCTTGTAAACAACTGCAACAACAGGCAGCGGCACAGCTTGCAGAGTCTTGCGAATCACCAGTTCGACATTCGCATCGCCTTGACAGTTCAGTAGTATTGCCATTCGCATTGTTTTCTCCTCTAGAGTGAAGTTGTTCAGCGCCAGAATGGAGAGGGCCATTGCCTGACTTGTTCTGACCTGTCAGTATAGTACTGAGATAAACCACTGAGTTTGCCGCATAAATGAGCGCGCAGCAGAACGAGTGGGTGGCATTAACTCTTCATGTAGCAACGAAAAACATTGTTGATGTAATGCTTAGATGAGTTACAATGGGTGAGATGGGGTTATCGTCGTGCGAGCTCACGAGATAAGGAAGAGGAATTTATTGCTCTGTTCTGAACGATATATCTTATTTTATTGGGTTGACTTTCCAGTCATGGAGCAGGCGTCTTTGTTAACAGCCTACCTCAATCGTTTGTATCCCTGCAGAAGCAGTAAGCAGCAGTGGAATTCTGCCCGGCCGCTAGTCGTTGGTTGCTGTTGCATTTACCACTGTCTATTCTGTAGCCTGGAATATATCCTATGCGGATGCAGCGACTTTGATTCCTGCCAAGAGAGGGCGAAAGAGCGACGTCGATGCGTCGCCATTCCGAAGCGGTCGCGCTTAGAGGGGCGAAAAGGGGACATCGTTTCCTGTCGCCTATGCCACTTTCCCCATCACACTGGGCCCTTTCTTTGCCTGCTATGCAACCGGGAGCATTTGGTTTGCTGTCCTTTCTGCTATTCAAACCTGCACACGGAAGCTGTCGAGCTGGTTCAAATGGAGAAGCCTCCATGTTGCGGCTGCGAGTGTTCCGATTGTGGAAAGTTGGCAATCGTCTGCTCCTGTGACAACCCCCAGCGTCACTACCCCGACGCGATCTGGCCAGAAATGATCGAAACTAAACGTGTGACGAAGAAGTCGACAGTCTGCCCCACCTGTGGAATGGCACACCAGAAACAACCGACTCGTCCCTGCTCCCACTGTTCTGGACAGCGGTTTGAGACTCCGCCCGTGGCCCTGCCTATTCCATCGACTCAAAGCTCGCCCGCTATTCACCTTTCGGCCAATGAAGACTGATTGGATGATTCAGTAACTGATTTTGTCAATAGGCACTGCTTCATAAGTCATAGCAACACTGTACATACGTGAGCGGGTTGAGTATCTCAAGTCGGTGAGAAGACACGATCGAACATTGTAGCTGTACGCAGGTAATTTGTGAAACACTACCAATCAATCAGAACTGGTAACATGAACGTTCCCCTCATCAATCCTGTCACTGGAACGCTCTGTTTTCTGCTCCTCGAATTGCTCATCTTGGTCTGATCGCATCTTCATAAGGTAGTCACTGACGTCCATTTGTCGGGTAGTCTTCTCCCAAGCGATGGCCTCAATAACTGCATCGAGCGTCAGCGTCTTGCGCTCTGGCTGGTAGCAGGTCTGGCGCGCAACGGCCTCGCGCAGCACTTTCCGTAGGTAGCTTCGCAAGACTTCCTGACACTCTTTCCGCAAAATTGACTTCGAGCCAAGCCGCTTTGTTGGATTGGCCTTGCGTGCGATACGAACAACTGTGTTGGTTGTGAGGCAATCCTCAAGTAGTACATCGCTTCGGTGTTGGACCCCCATTTGTTTCCCTTGGCTTGGATGTGGCAAGGACATGTCTTCAAGCCTTGGAACATCCATGGTTTTTCGACTCAGTCATTGAAGCGAAGCCGAAATCAAGAACTGCTGCTGGGGTGTGGAAGTTCTGGTAAAAGAAGACCGAGCTGGCCTGATAACGCGAGCGACTGTTTGCATTGCGCGAACGTCGTTCGCCGTCTGCGCGACAGACTTTTTATTGCGGCTCAAAGCTACCATATCTCAAGCTAAATAGGTCTTCGAAAACACAGAGATGAAATAATACTGTTTTAGTTCCGTTTGGTTGTATAATTGCAAGGATATGGTGGCGCTCTCTCTACGTGTTGGACGATCGTTTGCCAATCCAAATAAACGCAGTGGGAAATCATTCCAGTGCGTACAGAAATTCACAGACTATTAGAGTGGATACGGTGGGGTCTGCTTCAGCACTAGGACGCTGAGAACATTGCACCCAAGTGCAACGCTGAAACTGGAGCTATAATGAGAACCTTCTACTCATATGTGGCAGGCCTCTTCCCTTGCATGCGGCGCAGAGCCAAGCTTTTCGGGGTAAGGCTCGTCCCCAAGACGATTCGCCCACTGATGAGGGAGGTGTCGCGCGTCAAGGCCCCCCTGCCGACTTCTCAGAAGTCGGGGGTGGTCTACCGCGTCCCCTGCTCCTGCGGCCAGGTCTATGTGGGCCAGACTGGCCGAGAGTTCGCCACTCGCATTGGGGAGCACCAGGACAAGTGGGAGAGGCCCACCACTGCTGCTGGCAATTCCAAGCCTGGCAATGCCTTCTGCCAGCACCCCCCATCCGACCCACACGCCGGACTTCGACAACGCCAAAATCGTCACAGTTGAACGGTCGGAAGAGATCCGTGAGATAAAGGAGGCCATGCTGATCGCCAAGGCTGGGCGGCTGGCCATTGCCAATGAGAATATTGGACGCCGCTCGGCTGTCAATAGGAACAGAGGCCTGAGACTGAACGACTGCTGGTTGCCACTTCTGGAAAGGATTTCCGAACGGGTCTGAAATCAGTCCCGCCCCTGTCTCAGGGGAGGGCTGTTTCCTATCAAACGCGTGACAACATCTACGCTTGACTTGTGACGCTGAATGCGTATGTTTAGATGACAGTGATAGTTTGCGCGCCGCTTCCAGCATCGTCTGCTGTCAGTTGTTACTGTTACCCCTGACGAAGGGTCCGTTTAGGGCCCGAAACCAGTTGGGAAATATTTGCCTGTTACTCAGTGTCGAAACGGCCATCTTCCACAAATGACTATGAATGCCAACGACACATCTTCGCAGCATGGCGTCATAGCCCAGCGGGTTAGCGCGTCTGACTCCTAATCCTTCGCTTGCGAGGGGGCGGGGGTTCGGTTCCGGGCACCGCTGCAAAAGGGATTTGCTCGCGTTTCGGCGCACTATGGCAATTTTCCTTGGCTATGTCGCCCAAGAGGAAATGTTACCGAAAGGAGAGGGCAACGAAAGTCTCAAGTTGTTCTCCTAGTAATGTTGTGAGTTTTCCTTACAGTTGCCACTCACCCTCCCGCTCTGCGGCAGGTTTACGGCGAGTTCTCTGTGCGTGAGATGTCAACTATAAAAACTTCAACAACAACAACAACAACAACAGCATGGATTACTCCAGACCAGCAGGCACTCTTTAGTGCTCAGAATGTACCGTGCAGTCGATATTTTCATGATTTTTGTGGAATTTAGTAACTTGCAAAAGTTTTGAAATAGGAGGGGATTCCTTCCAGCCAACGATGGTCAGTTTAAGCTATAGATCTCCAAGATCCGTCAACTGTGTCAAGAGAAAATGGCCGGACAAACCCACAGACAGACAAACAGAGATTTGCGCTTTCATGATTTTTGTGGAATTTAGTAACTTGCAAAAGTTTTGAAATAGGGGGGGATTCCTTCCAGCCAACGATGGTCAGTTTAAGCTATAGATCTCCAGGATCCGTCAACTGTGTCAAGAGAAAATGGCCGGACAAACCCACAGACAGACAAACAGAGATTTGCGCCTTAGCATATAGGACTAGTGGCTTTACCCCATAGGTGATACTCTATCGTCAATAACAGACTGCTTGCTGTAGCTTATTGCAACATGCAACAGCTCATTGCCCACAGGTACATGCAGCGATCCATGCCCCACTGCCACTGGTTAGACATGCAATGATTCATGGGCTATATGGTCATTAGCCACTACTCAGAACACTGTTCAAAGCATGAAACGCACCATGGCCTGCAACCACTGGTCAGAAGATGCAGTGATCGCTCGTTCGCGGCTGATGGCAACTGTTCTGTGCGGTTGACCGTTTGCCGCTGACGTTCTCAAGCACATTTGAATGAGACGGATCGCTCACCACCACTGCTCGCAAGTCTGATGACCATTCGATCGTTCGATGGCGGCTGATGGCAACTGTTCTGTGTGGTTGACCGCTCGCCGCTGACGTTCTCAAGTACATTTGAATGAGACGGATCGCTCACCACTGGTGCATGCAAGTCTGATGACCATGCGATCGTTTGTTCGCGGCTGTTGACCAAGCGAAGTCTACCGTGCTCACGCCAACCGGCTGCTTAATTCGCTAGTGGTTCGTCTTTTAGTAACAGAGTCACAGTGTTCCACTGCCTACAATTATCTTGGTTCCATGCTTGCTATTGGTTAGCGAAAAGCAAGCGATCCTCCCTGTGCTGGTAATACTGCGCCTGTGAACACACATCAAAAGGCATTTGAGCTTAGCTTGTAGATGTTTGCATCTTTGTGGAACTTCTCAGATCATAGAACGTGTCAGTTTAAGTAAGGTGCAATCGTGATTCGACAACTGGCTAAAGTTATGGCATTCACGAGCCGCTAACTGCAGTGAATGATCGAAATATCTCTGCGTCAAGTGATTCGAATGTCTTGAGTCTCGTCAGGATTGCCTGAATGGCAAAATAAATTGTTTCAAAAAAAATTCTAAGCAGCAAAACGTCTTGACCCCAGCGGGATTCGATCCATGGACCACGCACCTATCGATCCGTGAAGCTGGTTATAGCCTATAGCCCGTTCACCTATCTGTGAAGCTGGTTATAGCAAAACATGAACCGTTGGAACTATCCAGTAGTTAGTAGGACACTAATAGTAGGCCATAGTAGGCATCGCAATGGATAAGGTTATAGGGCAACCTTAAGGTTGTTCCAATATTGGTAGATAAAAAGTGCCCTTAAAGTTGACGGTATGGCTGCAGTAAGGATGTAAGACATTGGAGTAAGACAACCTTAGGGTTGCTTGCCTCGCGATGCCAACCCTAAGGTTGCCCGCAGTTGGGCACTGACAACCAACCCTAAGGTCACCCACAAAGGAGCAACTTTACGGTTGCTTCTTTACATCCCATGAAAAATGATCTTAAGGTTAGAGTTAATTTTGCATTAGAAAGGGGAACAACCTTAGGGTTGCCAATCTGTAGACTTTCGTGATCCCAAAGTGTAAAAACCTGCGTTTTTGGTTGGAATAAGCCAATGTCGCCAAGGATTCGCGTTTTCTTCACTGTTGCTACTGTACGTAGAGAGATGAACGTGTAACGGCCGAAACTATGTCATTATTTTGCTCAGCTCCTGTTGTGCATTCAGAATTGTTGGACTTGTGGCGCAGTTTTGTTCTTTTGTTGTCGTGTGAAAACATGTGCAGCCAGAAGTGGAGAAACAGTTCTACTCGCCATCAGTAATGTGGCGTTGTCTACAGACGTAGCAAACTTGCATCGCTTCTCTACAAAAGAAGTGTGGAGTTCGACGTGATAGAACGAAAGATTCTTTGCAGGCTAAGAAAATTGAAAAGATTTGTGGCACAACTTGCTCGTATTTTATGCAGAATTCACGGTTTTGTAGAGTAGATTTTAGGGTACTGGTCGAAAAGTGTCATGAGTTCGGAAGTTCGCAAATCTCCTCAGCCATGTTTGATGCTGTGACCCTGCCAGCGCCTGCGAATACTCTTTGGAGTGCCACAATGACAGCTCTGCAGTGAATGGTGACTGTGCAAAGCGCTTTTGTCGCTAAATCAAACGTCAGTCACAGCACTCTGCGCCTTTTGTGCTTGCCAGTGCACGCACTGCCTGCGAATACACTTTGGAGTCTCACAACGACAACGCTTAGGTGAATGGTGACACCGTACACCTATTTTGGCGCAAAATCAAACGTCACTCCAAGAAATTCTAAGCAGCAAAACGTACAGCACCTCGCGAGGATCGATCCAGCGACCTATGGATTCTGAAACAGATGCACTATCCACTACCAACTCGTTTTTGGTTGTTGATTTGTATTGACGCTCATAAGAGCGCGCGTCAACTGCGTGCAGTGTTGAATGTTTCGCAGTTGATTTTTGGCAAATATCTTGGAATTTAGACCATCGCGAAAGTTCAAAATGGGACGTTCTGCGATTGGGTGAACGGCGGTCATTTTGAACCATAGATCTCCAGATTCCGTCGCCCGTGTCTCGAGATCCAGCCCGGAAAAACAGACATCATTAGCCGCTTAGTAATAAGGACTAGAGTCTTTAGCCCGTAGGAGAATCTCTATGGTCAATAGCTCATGGGTAATCTGCAGAGCATGAAGGAGATAATGGAATCGTCGAATTCAATGCAACGCAGGACACTACAGTTGGATCTCAAGCCATTTGACTGTGACCCTGCCTGTCCCTACGTTTAGGGTCTCACCAGCTCCCGTGCCTGTCAATACACAATAGACACTTGGAATTAGCCCGTTGCCAATAGGGTTTAGCCCGTAGGACATTTCAGATAGCTCTCAAGTCATTTGACACTGTGCCCTTGCCAGTGCTAAGGTTTAGAATCGCACCAGCTCCCATGCCTATAGCCACAATAGGCACTTGCAGTTAGCCCATTGACAATTGGGTTTAGCCTGTAGGACATTTCAGATAGATCTCAAGCCATTTGACACAATGCCCCTGCCAGTGCCTACGTTTAGGATCGCACCAGCTCCCGTGCCTGTCAATTCACAATAGACACTTGGAGTTAACTCGTTGACAATTGAGTTTAGCCGGTAAGACATTTCAGATAGATCTAAGGTCACTTGACACTGTGCCCCTGCCAGTGCCTGCATTTACCATTGCACCTGCTCCCGTGCCTCCAAATACACCTCGGAGTCCCACAGTGACAACTCTGTAGTGAATGGTGACGCAATGGCCCGAAATCAGCTCGATAGTGACTTGCAGTCACTCTTGAGTGCCCAGAATGTACTGTGCATCCAATATTTTCGTGATTTTTTCGCCCGCCCTCAGGCGGGTGACACCATACGAGAGCTCGGCGTGCGTGCGTACGTCCGTCCGTCCGTCCGTCCGTGCGTGCGCAACGCTCTCAGATCTCGGCGTTGGAAAGTCGTACAGCGGAGATCTTGGGCTCTACGGATAGGTCTCGACTCACTGATCATTCAGCTAAGAGGTTTCGAAATTCAAAAGTTTCAATTGCGCGCGCTACAGTACCCCGAAGGTCAAACCGCACAACGGCTCTAGCTCGTTCGTGTTACGTCGTAGAGAGGTCATCGACACGTCATGTGAAAGCTCTCGACGTGCTCTTTCATGCGGCCGCAAAACGTTTTTCAATTACGCAAACACGCACCGCGGAAAACGCCATTTTCGGCATTTTGACGCTAAAATCGCTCTAACGCGATCAACTTGCGTCGTAGAGAGACGATCTCGAGCTTTTTGGATAGCTCCCGACTCACTGATCATTTGTTCTCCCATTGGTCAAAACTCAAAAGTTTGAATTTCGCGAGTTACAGTAACTCGAAGGTGCAAAAGCGCAAAACGGCTGTAACTCGCTTGTCTTACGTGGTAGAGTGGCAATCGACACGCCAGGTGAAAGCTCTCGACGTGTTCTTTCATGCGGCTACAAAAGTTTGCTTAATTACGCAAACACGCACCGCGGAAAACGCCATTTTCGGGATGTTGACGCTAAGTTCGCTCTAATTCGCTCAACTCGCGTCCTAGAGAGACGATTTGGAGCTTATTGGATAGCTCTTGACTCAATGATCAATCGTTCTCCCTTTGGTCGAAGCTCAAAAGTTTGAATTTCGCGAGTTACAGTAACTAAAAGGTGCAAAAGCACAAAACGGCTCTAACTTGCCCGTCTTACGTCGTAGAGCCGCAATCGACACGTCAGGTGAAAGCTCTCGGCGTGCTCTTTCATGCGGCAGTAACAAATTTTCAATAACGCAAGCACGCACCGGAGAAAACGCCATTCTCAAGATTTTAACACTAAGATTGCTCTTTGCTACATACAGAAGTGCGACACGGTTTGATTGCTCGTAGTGTACTCTTTTGTAAGTTTTTGTCACTTTTTTAAAAGCGTTGCTTGAAAGAGGGGTGTTCTTGCTCTAAAAACCAAATCGCGGGCGAAATCAATATTGCTATGCAATACCCTCTTGCGAAGGGGGAGCTCGTGAAGCGGAGCATGCGGGCGATGAACTCTCGCACTCTCTGCAGAAAGAACGCAACTCTTTGCAATGTCAGTCAGAGTACAAACTCAACTTTTTAATACCGGAGCTTGTTGTGGAATTTAGACATCGGCAAAAGTCCACAATAGGAGATGCACTATTCCAGGCAGAGGCGGTTCTTTTGAGCTATAGATCTCCAGGATCCGTCAAGGCTGTCGAGAGTTATCGTGTTGACAAACAAACAAACAAACAAACAAACAGACTCTATGGCGCTTAGTATATTAAACGATATTCCATTAGTGTAACAAATGCGGCGCTTCGCGCCGCCCACCAATTTGTAAGAGAAATATTAGTAGGTACCGGCATTAATTCAGGGAAAGCATTTTCGACTAAACTTATCCACAAAAAACTGCGCAAAGGTCACAACGACACGCTAAGATGTGCCGAATATGTTGCCGCGTGTCGTTGTGACCTTTGCGCAGTTTTGTGTGGATAAGTTTAGTCGAAAATGCTTTCCCTGAATTATTTCTCTTGCAAATTGGTGGGAGGCGCGAAGCGCCGCATTTGTTACACTAATGGAATATCGTTTAATACTCTTGCTTTTGCATGCTTCACACCAGGAACATGTTCATCTTTCTGCCTTTAGGCACTTTTACATGAAATACTCTTACTTTTTTTATTGGCTGAGCCAGTCAACCAATCAACTTAAACGAGTAGTCCACCTTGAGACATGAATGTTTAGGCTCTCGAACGAACGGAATCCCTTTTAGTAACGTACGAAGCGAGTAGGACAATTTTTGGGCACGTTTGCATTGCAGGGGTTCCTGAACGAACGGGATCACTTTGAGGCGCGCACAAAACGGGTAGGACAATTTTAAGGCACGTATGCAGCGGCTCCTGAACTCTGCCAAGAAGCTTCAGGAGGGACAGGGGTAAGGGGTAGGGAGGGACAGGGGCAAGGGGATTGCAGGACACAATTAGAGCAAGGTTTATGGTTGAGGGTCAAGAATATTACCCCTTGCTTTGTATGCAGGTAAAAAATCTGACCCCTTGCACAGTTGAAGGCCAAAAATCTCACCCCTTGGTTGTATGAGGTATATGAACTCTGGCCCATTGGTTTGTGTGAAGCTCGCTATTGGATTCTCTTCTACAGCGAGGTTGTGCGTTGAGAGATGGAGTCTGAGAACCCTCATGAATCAATTCTTCTCGTTAAGACGGTTTATTTGAGCCCCAACACGACTAGGTTCGGATAAGGCAACACTGAGTAGTGGCCAGACCACGTTTACGTGGCTCCACGTGGACATGGTGCGTGGTACGGGGTCGCCGATGGCGCTATTGGATTCCTCTCGTCGAGACGGTTTCAACGAACCCCAACAACGCCATGTTCCGACCAACCAATCAAAAGTTGTGGCCTGACCACGTTTGCGTGGCCGCCGCGTGGACGTGGTGCGTGGTACGGGGTCGCGGATAGCACCATTGTAATTTTCATTTTGACCAAATTTGGAATTTAATCTGTTTATGATAAAGTCCTTTAGTGTACCAAATTTCAACCAATTCCGTTCAGTACAGCCCGAGAAATAAATATCGTGACGATGGGAAAAGGCGCGCGTGGCCTGGATGGAACATATTATGGTCTGGCGCTGCCGCGCCAGCCATGATAGGATAAGGACTAATGCCTTTAGCCCATAGGTGATACTCTATAGTCCATAAGAGACAGCTTGCTGCAGCTTATATTTCAACATGCAACCCACTGGTCAGAACATGCTCCATGGCCTACAGCCGCTGGTACGTGCAGCGGTCCATGGCCACGGCCTGCAGCCGCTGGTCAGAAGATCCAGTGATCGTTCGACTTTTTCACCTGATGAACTAGCGACGAAATTCTTCAGAAATGGCAAGCACATAGACAACGGATAATTAGTATAAGAGGAGAAAATTCTTGCTAACGTTAAATTTGATAGCAATTTTCAAAATTTTGATAGAAATGCCAAAATTCCATAATTGACAAGGCTGTTGTTCATTGATGAATGTCAACGCAGAAATACGTACAAATCAAACGGAATTCCTGGTAGAGGACGACTGCACCAACATTTGGCAAGTTTTTTTGTTTGATGTGGCGTACGGCGTCGTATCATGCCGACAACATATAGCGAACGCGGCGATATCACTGAGCTTTAGATCAGCTGTACAGATAACCGTATCGTGTGAATAGCTGCACTTGGTTTGCGGCACACGTTCTCAAGATACCTTCTCTAGATACGGCTAATGGTGTGTGTAAAGTTCACTATACTGTTCACCAAGGTTTGGCAGACACATTGTTCAACTTTTTACGCACACAGGTTGTTTCGTTGGAGGATCCGACCACTCATTCGACTCTGGGAAGGAAGTCGAAGGTCCTGGGATTACGTCGGCAAAATCACTGTTGCCTTGTAAAGCGACGCACGCTGGGAGAAAATAGGCATTTGGATCACTGTTTTCTGATTTCTGAAAACATTTGCGCCGGCAGGATGTGCTGAAAACATTTGCGCCGGCGCCGCCGTGGGGGTAGAGTGAACAGAGGTTGGATGTGGAGAAGTGGGCACATTAGTGGGGTTAACGCCTCTACACCCTGCTGGCCGTCACTTCATTATGCCTTGCCCCATTCCGCCTCTCGCCTCCAGCACCACGGTTGCGAAGGGACAGCAGCAGGAAGACAAATGTCAGCTGCGATGCGCTAGGTATGCGTTACGTTAGAAAGGCCCGTTCCAGCGAGGGTTGCGAAGCGACAGGAGCAGGAGGACAAATGTCAGCTGCAATGCGATATGCGATAGGTTAGAAAGGCCCGTTCCAGCACCAGGGCTGCGAAGGGACAAGAGCAGGAGGACAAACGTCAGTTTGGGTTGATGCGCTGCGTTATTATGGATTACGACAAATGCGTTAGCCTCTGCAAAAGCAAGCAGCGAATAGCAACGTGAAATTATACGGTGTCACACTTTCTGGAGAGAAAACGAAGTTGGGTCGGTGTTACGGCGCTGTGCGATTTCAGTCGGCTCGACTGTTGAATTCTCTTTCCACCTTCTGGTCGCTGAAGAAATCCAAGTTGAAGCGAACTTCCGCGCTGCAGTTTTGCTTCGTCACATTATACTGTATGTATTGCATTGATAATGACCTACAGCACATTGCAAGAAATAACTACGGTATGTTTTGTTTACATAATATACATACAAATGTAGGTACCCTCACGATCCGTTGCTACAATACATCTAGCCAATATGGTCAGCATGTAGGTACATAGGCCACATAATATGTACATGTATGTACATCGGTATACCACCACTGTAGGATTGACTACCAAGCCAATACATCTTGCTTCTCGCACTAAAATGAATTTCTCACCGCCATCATTTCCAGAACCCAACTTGAGAGAAAACGAAGTCGGGTCGGTGTCCCGGCGTTTGTTTTATGGGGGCTTCTGCTGCTGTTTGGGTTATTGACTTTTCTTCTACAAGGGACTTCTGCTACTCAATTTTGGGTAACCTGAACAAACTGAAGAACCCTGTACAAAGCTCGGAGCTCAACATTCCCACGCCCATTGTAAGAAGACACAGGCCGACAAGAGCTCAAGGGGTTGTAGCTACATACATATTACGGGTAGTTGTTCGGTTGCGTTGAGACGTCGTAAATTCAGAATGAAATTATTAATTGGAGAAGAATTCCAAACATTCATACCCAGTTGATCATACTGTAACTGTAAAGTTAAAGCAGGCCAGCTCAGTCAGTGTGGTGCGTTTCTTTTAAAATGTATTAATTATTAAGAGACGCTGCCCGAGAGAATCGACTCTTGAGTGGACACGAATTTTCGACCTTCTTCGATTTAGCTGATTTTTGGATATGTTAAACTAGAAGTAATCCTAAGCATCATGGTTTTTGTCCCAGGTCGCTACGACCTCCCTAGCTCGAGTTACAGAGTGTCAAAGTTAGCCTATCTAGTGTAATTTTCCTAGTCGCCGCGTCGAAAACTTAAACTGATATATCTTGAGCTAGGCAAAGCGGAACCAACTGATTTTTGGGCGCATAGTAGACCACCAACACATCTACATATGGTGTGAATTTGAAGCCGCTCTACTGTCGTTAGCGAGCGCAGTGTCCAAAACACCGTCGTCGGCCCGAGTGACGAAATTTTTTATTTTTTTCAGTTTTTGCTTATTTTTACCCAGAAATAGCTCGAAGTCGGAGCCAATTTTTTCTTCAATTGAATGGCTATGGAATACCTCTCGATTAAGCCATAAACGAACAAAATCGAAGGGCACCCATTTTTAGCACTCCGACTTGAAAAGGCGGAGTGCTATAGTGGAGGCACCGAAAATAAAAATCTCCCCCTCAAGATTTTTCGCGCGTGCTTCGTCCGATTTGGACGCGGTTTTTTTTAATCGATAGCTCTCGAGGGATAGTAGGTGTGGACGCACCTTCGTTTTTTTCGCGTAGTGGAAAATTTTTGAGAAAATTCAAAAATTCGAATTTTGTAGTACATTGAAAACGGTTCTCCAAGCATAACTTTCGCAAAAGTTTATCGATTTTGGTGATTTTTGGATATGTTATAGTCCGCAACAATATCTACCTTGGAAAAGAAACCACAGCTTCCTAGGTTGTCCCACGCGAAAGTTATGGAAGAAAGAAAATTTTCGGGATGTGAAATTTCGGTGTAAAAAATCGAGTTGTGAGATTCCGGTGTAAAATCGCTCCAAACGCTTTGATCCGACATGAACCTATCGATTTGCTTCAATTTGACACCAAAATCGGCGGAATCGGCCCTGCATATCTTTCTGGACGATCGCTCAACGGCCGTTGATTTTGACCCATTTTTGGCACTTTTCGACTTTCAGCTGCTTTAATGCTCGAAAGCGACTCTCGGTGCCAAAATGAACTGCACCACGTGATTCCCCGTCGAAAAGCGATATGGAACCGATTTTCAAAAATATATTGCCGGCTACCGTACCCCCGGCCGCTTCAAAATTCGAAGTACATCTCTGTTGACTTATTTTCGGCACTTTTCGACTTTGGGCTGCTCTAACGCTCGAATGCGACCCTTAATGGCTAAATGGGGTCCACCACGTGATTCCCCGTCGAAAAGCGATACGGAACCGATTTTCAAAAATATTTTTCCGGCTACTGTACCCTTGGCCGCATCCAAAATTCGAAGTATACCTCTGTTGACAGAATCACAGTAGGAGGCTATTCCGGTGCTTTCGAGGGCGCTGATTCCGAATATGGCACTCGTTTTGCGATGCGGACCAGGATTTGCGACTTTTCGTCGACAAATTGGGGCACCTTAATCATGTGTTGTCGAAACCCTAAGCGTGGGGATTCTTCCGTGCAATATCCATTTTCGGGTATTCTGTGCTGTAAACAAAGTCGGCATTGGTTCTGCGCTGCAGACAGACAGAAGAAGTTGGCACTGGTAAGGAAGTTTCAGCAACAACTGCTGTCGCACAGAATTTCTTTCCACTACTTCTTACGACCAGGTATGACCGCGTTACAGTTCTGCTGTGCGCCGGCATTTGTTGGTGCGGGAAATTTGATTTCCGTATCGCGTCCTCAAAGTCATGTTCGGGCGGGATTTGCGGCGAATCTTTGTGTGGTAAAATTGCCTATTGTACACAGTGTGCAATCACTTTGTGTGTTTTCGTCGACTGTTCTCTCTGGTCTCTCTCTCTCTCTGTTTTCGCGCCTGTAGTGCGCCGGTATTCTCCATAGGGTTAAGTCGCTGCAGTAATTGGTTCGTCTTTGTTTCCGTTTCGCGCTCTCTCGTTCCCACGCTCTGCTGGCGCTGACGCTCGATTGCGTAAGCGTGTTTCGTGGCGCGCGTGTCTAGCGTATAGATATCCAGCTGTGTGTGCTTCCCGTGGTGCGGACGCTCGATTGCGTAAGCCTGTTTCGTGGCGCGCGTATCTAGATCTACCGCATAGATAGCCAGCCAGCTGTGCGCGCCCACTTTGTCGAGTGCCGTGCGTTGTGTATTAGAGATGGGCGCCGGTCACCGGCCGCAGCCAGGCCGGTTGCCGGCTGGTTGAAGCTTGACACTGCCAGTCGCTGGGTTTATCCATATTGAGTTTTCCGACGGTCTGTTGCGCGGCGCGCGGACGGTCTGTTTGCGCAGCAGGCGACGCAATACCTCCATCTGCTATTCCCGAGTCGGGTCGGAGTGCTTCTATGCAGGGGCTCCTGCACGTAATCCTTGTTGTTATTTGCGAAGGAGTAAGTCGAATTATGCCCAATTTGGCGACTTTGCTCTGGCCGATGCGCAAATTGGAAGCGCTATATCTCGAGCTTGGAAGCTCAGAACTTTACAATTTTTAGACATGTGGTAGACCACTGCTGCATCTACACAAGACGTAAATATAAAGCCGCCCTGCAGCAGATGGCGAGCACAGCTTCCGAAACGCCGTCATCGGCCCAAGACAGATTATTCTGCTCTTGAAGTTTTTGTCAATTTTCCCTAAAAGCAGTTCTGCGTCGGAGCCAATTTTCTCTTCAAATGGAAGCCCTCTTGAATACCTCTCGATTGGTCTATAAACGAACAAAATCGAAGGGCACCCATTTTTGATATTTGCGTCACAACAAACCCGGTTTGCCGCATCCCGACAATACAAGACAACGTGGCAGCGCCGATGGAAGTTAAGTATCTTACGGTAGGGTGGGTCCAATTAGCTGATTTTTGTACAGTTAATGAAAAAGATGTGCCCCTATAAACAGCGAAAGCTTCGAGCAATTCTCTTGAGCAGAGCTAGCACAGCGTCGTAAACCTCGTGGATGATAGTGTATTTTCACAGTGAGTTCTGTCTACGCAATCTTCAGAGTCATGCAGCAACCCAATGAAACATTCTTTGAAGGTGGTATAGTTGAATAAAATTTTTCTATAGGCGCGGTCTAGCAGCCCACAAAATTTCACCGAATTTGGAGCGAATAATTTTTTTGTCTGAAAACGCTTCAAATCAAAATTTCTTGGAAAATAACGTTGTCTCCGATTTCGCTGAAATTTTGTGGACTGTTAGAGGGCGCCTATAGAAATATTTTGTTCAACTATACCACCTTCAAAGAATGTTTCATTGGGTTGCTACATGACTCTGAAGATTGAGTAGACAGAACTCACTGTGAAAATGCACTATCATCCACGAGGTTTACGACGCTGTGCTAGCTCTGCTCAAGAGAATTGCTCGAAGCTTTCGCTGTTTATAGGGGCACATCTTTTTCATTAACTGTAGAAAGATCAGCTAATTGGACCCACCCTACCGAAAGATACGTAACTTCCGTCGGCGCTGGCACGTGGTTTTGTATTGTCGGGCATGCGGCAAACCGAGCTTATTGTGACGCAAATATCAAAAATGGGTGCCCTTCGATTTTGTTCGTTTATGGACCAATCGAGAGGTATTCAAGAGGGCTTCCATTGAAGAGACAATTGGCTCCGACTCGGAACTGCTTTTAGGGAAAATTAACAAAAACTTCAAGAACAGAATACTCTGTCTTGGGCCGATGACGGCGTTTCGGAAGCTGTGCTCGCCATCTGCTGCAGGGCGGCTTTATATTTACGTCTTGTGTAGATGCAGTAGTGGTCTACCACATGTCTAAAAATTGTAAAGTTCTGAGCTTCCAAGCTCGAGATATAGCGCTTCCAATTTGCGCATCGCCCAGAGCAAAATCGCCAAATTGGGCATAATTCGACTTACTCCTTCGCAAATAACAACAAGGGAAACGTGCAGGAGAGCCTGCAGTGAAGCACTCCGACCAGAACGGGAGAAAGCAGACCGCCGCTCACTTATCATGAGAAATAAGGCCGATTTCCGCCCAAAGATTCTCCACAAATTCCGCCGGCGCGCGAGTTTCAGAGTACGCATATTCCCTCCACTTACAAGGACCGGCCGGCGCGCAGCAGAACTCCACTGAAATCTTGTAGACCAGGCCGAATTGAGCCCAAAATGCACCATTTCGCTTCGATTCCAACAGTAGCCGGCAGCTAAGATTCGGGGCTGCGCCAATCGCCGACTCGCCTTACCATTTTGGACGGGAAGAATAGACAATTCATGCGCAAATGCTCACTTTACCACGCCGTCTTTCCGCACTGCACTTTCTTCAATTCAGAAGTTTGAATGGGCGCGCAAATTTAAGCTACAACACAGTTTGAGGAGAGTACGGTAGAAGTTGCATTCAAATTTGAATGTCGGCATTAGGAAAGTGGCTGTTTGAAGGCAAAATCGACAAAAAATGGAGAAACCTATAGCAAATTCGCGTTCCTCGTCGCGAAATACCTTAGAATCGACATTACAAACGTACAATCACCTCACTGTCAGTTTCGTTGACGTAGGGCTTCGGCAGGTCGATTTTCGTCAAAACTCGCGAATCTTGATCCGAAACGCTAAAATAACGCCAGATTCGGCATCAGCGACCTCGAAAGCACCGGAATCGACTCCAACATTGATTTTGACCACCCGGGTGGAAATTCGAATTTTGGACGCGGCCGGGGTACGGTAGCAGAAAAAAATATTTTTGAAAAACGATTCCGGATCAGTTTTCAACGGGGAATCGCGTGGTGCAGTCCATTTGGCGATAAATTATTGCAATCGGGCGCTAAAACGGCCGAAAGTCGAAAATTGAAATTTTCGACCCCCGACGGAGACCCGTTGCCACAGCAGAACTCAAGATTTCCTCGGCGGATTTCGGCGATTTTGGTCTTAAACGAAAGAGAACATGTTAATCTTGCCGATTTGAGATATCTG
Source organism: Linhomoeus sp. GSCO2_2 (assembly GCA_030248115.1). Classification (NCBI taxonomy): domain Eukaryota; kingdom Metazoa; phylum Nematoda; class Chromadorea; order Monhysterida; family Linhomoeidae; genus Linhomoeus; species Linhomoeus sp. GSCO2_2. Next base: position 2,707 of record JASAMZ010001246.1, on the reverse strand, counting down.
GCTCGATCCAACAACTCCCTGATTTACTAGGATTTTTGAAAGGCAAATTTTTGTCAAAAAATCACTTTCGGCTACCGTAACCCGAGAACGCGTCGGCCGATTGGCTCGGGATTTTTTTTCCGCTCTTCGTCTCGTCGAGGGCTATAACATATCCAAAGGGCGTCAAAATCGGCCCACTATTCCAGAAATTCCAGCTGGGTGAACACCTTTCCAGTAAGTAAATTTTCAAATTTTTGAATTTTTCTCAAAATTTTCCCACTACGCGAAAAAAACGAAGGTCCGTCCACACCTACTATCCCTCGAGAGCTATCGATTAAAAAAAACCTCGTCCAAATCGGATGAACCACGCGCGAGAAATCTTGGGTGGAAAAAGTTAGTCGGTAGCAGCTCCACTATAGCACTCCGCCCCTTTTGGGGTCGGAGTGCTAAAAATGGGTGCCCTTCGATTTTGTTCGTTTATGGCTTAATCGAGAGGTATTCCATAGCCATTCAATTGAAGAAAAAATTGGCTCCGACTTCGAGCTATTTCTGGGTAAGAATAAGCAAAAACTGAAAAAATAACAAGGGAAACGTGCAGGAGACCCTGCAGTGAAGCACTCCGACCAGAACGGGAGAAAGCAGACCGCCACTCACTTATCATGAGAAATAAGGCCGATTTTCGCACAAAGATTCTCCACAAATTTCGCCGGCTCGCGAGTTTCAGAGTACGCATATTTCCTCCACCTACAAGGACCGGCGCGCAGCTGAACTCCACCGAAATCCTGTAGACCAGGCCGAATTGAGCTCAAAATGCGCCATTTCGCTTCGACGACCAGTAGCCGGCATCTAATATTCGGGGCTGCGCCAATCGCAGACTCGCCTTGCCATTTTCGACAGGATAATAGACAATTCATGCGCAATTGCTCACTTTACCACGCAGTCTTTTCACACTGCCTTTCCTTCAATTGTGAAGTTTGATTGCGCGCGCAAATTTGAGTTACAACATAGTTTGAGGAGAGTACGGTAAAAGTTGCATTCAAATTTGAACGTCGGCATTAGGAAAGTGTCTGTTTGAAGGCAAAATCTACACAAATTGGAGAAACAAATAGCGAATTCGCGTTCCTCGCTGCGAAATACCCTAGAATCGACACTTCAACCGCACAATTACCACACTTTCAGTTTCGTCAACGTAGGGCTACTTTAGGTCGATTTTCGACAAAAACTCGCCAATCTTTATCCGAAACGCCAAAATAACGCCAGATTCGGCATCAGCGACCTCGAAAGCACCGGGATCGACTCCAACATTGATTTTGACCACCCGGGTGGAAATTCGAATTTTGGACGCGGCCGGGGTACGGTAGCCAAAAAAATATTTTTGAAAATTGATTCCGGATCAGTTTTCGACGGGGAATCGCGTGGTGCAGTCCATTTGGCCATAAATCATCGCAATCGGGCGCTAAAACGGCCGAAAGTCAAAAATTGGAATTTTCGACCCCCGACGGAGACCCGTTGGCACAGCAGAACTCAAGATTTCCTCGGCGGATTTCGGCGATTTTGGTCTTAAACGAAAGAGAACATGTTAATCTTGCCGATTTGAGATATCTGGCCCGATCCAACAACTCCCTGATTTACTAGGATTTTTTAAAGGCAAATTTTTCTCAAAAAACCACTTTCGGCTACCGTAACCCGAGAACGCGTCGGCCGATTGGCTCGGGATTTTTTTTTCCGCAGAAGCTCTCGTAGAGGGTTATAACATATCCAAAGGGCATCAAAATCGGCCCACTATTCCAGAAATTCTAGCTGGGTGAACACCCTCTCAGTAAGTAAATTTTCAAATTTTTGAATTTTTCTCAAAATTTTCCCACTACGCGAAAAAAATGAAGGTCCTTCCACACCTACTATCCCTCGAGAGCTATCGATTAAAAAAAACCCCGTCCAAATCGGATGAGAAATGAGGCACGAAAGTGAGTGGCGAAAAAGTTAGTCGGTGTCAGCTCCACTATAGCACTCCGCCCCTTTTGGGGTCGGAGTGCTAAAAAATTTCGTCACTCGGGCCGACGACGGTGTTTTGGACACTGCGCTCGCTACCTAACGACAGTAGAGCGGCTTCAAATTCACACCATATGTAGATGTGTTGGTGGTCTACTACGCGCCCAAAAATCAGTTGGTTCGCTTTGCCTAGCTCAAGATATATCAGTTTAAGTTTTCGACGCGGCGACTAGGAAAATTACACTAGATAGGCTAACTTTGACACTCTGTAACTCGAGCTAGGGAGGTCGTAGCGACCTGGGACAAAAACCATGATGCTTAGGATTACTTCTAGTTTAACATATCTAAAAATCAGCAAAATCGAACATGGCTAAAAATTCGTGTCCACTTTTGGCCCTGGAGAGTCGATTTTCTCGGACAGCGTCTCTTAAAACACGCACCAGTCGTCATGGGACCGCTGAGCGCCGTCTCCCAACGGCGCACATTCTCCAGGAACCGAAGTGGAGAGAAAACTGTTGGTAGTAGATGAGAACGTGACTCAGTAAGCACCCTAAGTGCTCTGTCGCCCAGCTATCTGCAGCTGCCTCGCGTTATGTCTGTGCGTGTTCTTCTGTGTGTGGCCTACTCTCTGCGCCTACAATATGTAGGTACAATTGTACGTAGTACAGTAGGTACATAATGTAGTAGGAACGCGGTTGCCAAGGCAACAACTTTGTAGTGTGGCCACTAAGGTCTTCTC
>JASAMZ010001244.1:0-15191 GCA_030248115.1 Linhomoeus sp. GSCO2_2 | reverse complement strand
AACCTAATGACTATTTGAGGCTGAAAGACCTCGAATCACCTGTGATGCTTGATCCAGCCTATCTTGCGATGAGAATGCTTCACAACTGCTGAATTTTGTGAAAAACTAGCTGTCACTACTTTGTTGCATCGCTACATTGTTGCGTCACTATAATGTTGCGTCACTGCAATGTTGTTGCTACAATGTCTCTCGCTACATTGTCGGGATGCCATAGCAGCTATGCAACCTAATCAGCGCTTTGACGATGCATTCTATGTGTGGTGTGATACTTTAACCTCGTCACAATGACAACATGTACTACAATTCTGTTACTTTGCAGCAACCACATTTGCTAGATATGCATTTTATTTTTCCCCTGATGCAATAAATACATTTCGGAGAAACTCACCCAATGATAACTTAGATGACAGAAACTCCGAAGGAAAAGAGTAGAAAACGATGCCCTTTTTCTTTTGTGGACTCCCCAACAATCTCGACAATTTCCCCACCAATCGACCTCTTAGCGATGTATGCAGCCCCAACTCAGACAGACAGACAGAACAAGGTCAATGTGGAGACAGTTAACCAAGCCGTCATCAAACTTTCAACTTCAACGATCTGCCTCAAGCTGTGAATACTCAATTCGAAACGAGTTGAACCAATCAATGCTCCTCGTATAGCCACAGTGTTCAGGAACAGAACCACACTGTCGAGACAAAGGAGCAGTCTGCTTCCAACCCATCACACTTGGTTGTATTTCCCTTTTCTCAACACAAATAGACTCACACCTACAAGCAAATTGAGAACATCAGCAAATAGGTGAATGCTGTAGATGCGCACTCCAATGCCAACTGGGCATGTAAATGCAAACATTCCAAAATGCACACCTTCACTTCTGCCAGCAACATCAACAAATCAAACATTCATCCATCATAACAGAAACTCACTTCATACTGCACTGCCAAACCGATGCTACAGCAATCCAACAAACCTTTCAACTGCTACACAATACACATGCCCTGATAGATTCAACGATCTACAACATACAGTAATGGGCATTCCATACTCCCTCTCTGCATGTAAGATCAACATTTCATCAATACCGAGTATGTGCTAGTACGTCCTATGATGAGCCCTTTCTACGTGACTGTTAAGTCTACCTATATGACATAAAACGAACCCCTAGTCCCGAGGGCGCACGTGGCACACACAGCTGAACAAATTTGGTCGAGCGCTAACGCGCTTAGCCACTTGACGGTAGCCCATGACGTTTCGTGATTGATCAAATTTTGCAGAGCTGGGATCGACCGTTTCCCGAAACGTCATGGGCTACCAGTACAAGTGGTTAACCCGATTTGATGTACCTGGTGGTGGTGGCATTGTAGAAGGAAATAAATGTGCACATTTTCATTGCGACGGTTACTCCGCACGATCAAGTTGTGACTCTCAAAAGTGTGCAACTTTTGGACAACTCTGTTGCTTGAGGTCATACAAGCATGGTGCGTTGTATGATTATTGCAATAAGTATACATAAATCGTCATCTTGGTTTAGTTTTTCTTACACCCTTTAAATGGAAGCTCTTCAAAAATTCGTCGGTCCATTTCCTATTGAATTCTGGAATTCCTGTTCGACGTCGTAGGAGAGGTAGGCGGTTTGGTAGTATCCCTCTTGTATGAACCTGTTTGGCACCAACTATGGACCCAGAGCCACAAGATTCGGTTGCGATGGCAGGTTTGCCGCCCGGCTATCCCTTCGTGGAACATGCCTTTCGGTTCGGTAGTAACGAAGAATTACTTCCAGGTGAAGATGAAGGCGTAAACGCCGACGTGGTGCCAGAGGCGCAGGCAATGGAGGAAAAGAAACCAGGAAGGTAGGATCCATGGCAGAATACGTGAAATCTGATTTCGTTGACATTTACCCTTCTTGCAGGTCTGATGGGTTTTTGGGACTTGGGGAGAGAGCGAGGAGGCCGCGGGGGGGGTGGGGGGCCTGTTGTTTGGTCAGAGTGCAGCGTCGGCGGCGGCCGATGAGAGCGGCGAGGTAGATGTGTGATGCATTTGCCTGTTTCCGCGCGTGGGGGCTTTTCTTCCAGAACGCAAGCGAAGTAACGGCTCTGCATCGAAGGAAGACGGCCTCGCTCCCACGGTGACGGGGAGGGGCGCGTCGTGAGTGTCTCTTTTCCTCCGACTGAATTGCTTCGCGGTTCAGCCGGGACGCGTGTCCTGTCTCAGTAAAAATAAGCGGTGGTCACATTCCAGTCGTTGGCGACGACAAGACGGTCACTTGATGTCGTTCGACTCGCCGCTTGCAAGCGCAGCTCGGCCGCCAGTCGAAGCCGAGGTGGCGGAGAACAAAGCGCGAGCCGTCGGCGTCGCCCTCGCCGCCCGCCGGCGACTTGAGTATCGCCGGCCCTCCGGACGAACAACCGGAAGACGCCGGTTTGTCTGGCGCGCTTCGCGTTGAGTTGTTATGGCGGTGGGTCGCTTAGCTGTGCTTGCAGCCAAGATGGAAACGTCTGGTGTGCTGATCGACTTCGGAGCCGACGCAACAGAAAGCGACTGAGCACGCCGAGCCCACAGAAGGTGCATTGTCGCGTTGATAGCTACCTTTTCAGAGGGCTGTGCGGTGGTGGACCTGGGTCTCGCTATAGAGGGACACAAATTGGACGATTCACTAAAGCGAATTTTGGCGTTTTTGGTTTTCATTGTCCAAAGGTTTGTTCGCGGTTGGGTTCGGCTTTGAACGGCAAATTGGCGTAGAACATTGCGTCGCAGATGGCGATTGGCTCACTGGCTGGTAAGGCAGTGGTCTATGCTCCAAACATGCAATGACCGCTGGAGCTGTTCGTGGGCGATTTCGACAGGATTGCCGCACCCAATAGTCGAGCGTGCCTTTCCAAATTCTTCGTTGTGCAAGGTGAGACCGAGACGGCGGAACAAGACGAGGAGCGAGAAGAGGAGGAGGGGAAGGGGGTCTGAAGCAGGGGGATGAGGGGATGGAAGAAGGCGCAGAAGGCAAGTCGGAGGAGTCCCCTAGTCCAAACGAAGCGGCGCCGTCCGATCTAGGCCAACAGGAAGAAGCAGCCCCTGAAGATGAGGAGGCTGCAAAGGTGGGAAAGGGTCATTCGCGACGCGACCCTCAGCGTTGCTGCGATTGAGTCGCCGTGGCCTCTTGTTTAGGCGGCGCCTTCAGAGGAGACCGAGAAGCCAGAAGAAGGAGAGGAGGAGGAGGAGGAGGAGGAGGAGGAAGAAGAAGGGAAGACGAGGCGTCGTTCGATCAGAAGAAGCGCAGGCTCATCGGCCGGCCGTCGCCGCTCCAGCGGCCGCGGCAGAGGTCGAGGTCGCGGCCGCGGGCGCGGACGCACTTCCAGAGGCGGTCATTCCGCTGGGACTGAACCAGTTGAGAGCGACGAAGGTCACGAGATGACCCCTGCAGAGGACGCGCCCGCTGAAGAAGACGCCGAAGTGCTTGACGTGGTCGGTTGGCTAGCCTCCCATTGTGGGGGAAGTGAGTACAGTGCTAAGAGAGAAGTGAACGAACCGCCATCGTACATGGTTTCTTTCAGACGCCAAAGAAAACGCCGGCGCAGACGTCCCGAAGGGGAAGGGGCAAAAGGAAAGCTCCAGCAACGGTAGCACTTTGATTTTTTGTCTCGGTGCACCAGTCGCATTGATGGATTCGAATTCAGGAGCCTCCCCAGAAGCGCGGTCTGCGTGACAGAAGCAAGATTGAGAAGCCGGATTCCTTCGTCGCCAGTCCAGCTAGGGGCCGTCGCGCCTCCGCTGCGCCTGCCGTAACAACTACGGTGGCCGATTCCGAGCGCCCTTCGGGTCGAGGGGGAAAGCGCGCTAGCCAGCCCGCGAGGAAGAGCCACCCTGTAGCAGGCGAAGACGAAGTAGAACCGGACGCCGACGATGGTGGAGGAGACGTCGAAATGGACGGAGGAGAAGAGGTGCCCAACGAAGACGCGCAAGAGAAGGAGGCAAGTGGAGAGGAAGAGGAGGAGGAGGAAGAAGCCGAAGAGCGGGAGGCGTCGCCGCCACCGAAGCGTCGCGCGACGGCCAGTCGCACTCGAGAGCCGGCCAAGACGCCCACTCTTCGCAGGAAGGCCGTCGCAGGCAGCAGCAAGACGCCCCAGCCACTGGCTGGACAGCCCGCGCCGACCGGCCGTCAAGCGCAGAGCGAACGCAAGGCCCCCAAAGCGCCTGGCGGAAGACAACAGCCGAAGAAGAGCCAAGGTCGCTACTTCCAGAGTGACAGCCACGTGTGGCTGAAGTGTCACCCAGCAGCTAGCTATGTGTAGTAGTTCCCCCATTTGCAGGCAGGGTGACAGAGGCGCAGAGCGGCGGCGACTTCGACTTCGACGCCAGCTTCAACAGCCACCCAGAGCCCCTGAAGAACATCAGCGTCGACCGGGTCTTCGCCGCCGACCTGCGCTTCACCACCGGCGGCCAGGAGGCTTCGTCGGCCAAGTGCGTCCACCCTTGTTGAGCAACGGTCTTCGTTCGCGGCTAAGATGAATCCGCTTTCAGCAAATACGCCAAATTCGAGAAAGCGGCCGAAGCCAGGCGGCGTCATTTGTTCGGTGGCACTACGAGCACGCCGTTGGGAAGCGGCGCCGCGACGCCTACCACTTCTATGCAAGCTTCTACAGCCGGCGGTGAAGCTGCGGTTTCAAATCGGTGTGGCTATGATCTTGCTCGGCAAGTGCAGCCCGACCTGGTTACGGTAATATTGGTTCCGTTGCAGCAGCTTTGACATGCCGCGCTACACCAAGCGGGGCGGCGGCACGGCTTCGGCTCGGAAGGTCCGATCGACCCCGGCGACCGCGGGAAGCGCTCCACGCAGGCGGTTCGCTCCTGCGTCGTGTATTTTGTCTCGCGAGTCTGAGCACTGCGCCGCACTTCTACTGCGCCTGCTGCAGTCGTCGTCGCGAGGAGTCAGAGGACAGCGGGACGCCGCAGCCGATGGAGCCGCCCGTGGCGACGCCTGTAGAGGAGGTGGTGGAAGCTCCCGAACTCTCGCCCGAAGATCAGCTGGCCGCCGACACGAAGGATCCCCACCAAGCGGCATTACTTCCCGGTACGGAAGCGAAGTGTATTGATTCATCGCTCAGCTTCCATTTCTATGTAGTTCGCTATGGCATAACACAATTCGTATTCTATTCAAGGGGCTCGCGTGATGGGCCGCTGGGCGGACAAGAATTACTACCCCGGAAGGGTATTGTCTCGTGACGGCCTGGCGCGCTACAAGGTAACTGATTACAGAAGGGTTAGCGGGTTGGAGTCTGGGTGGTGTTGTACTATGTCGAGAACTTGGTATTCTTAGAAGTGGCACATGCAGTAGGTATACATGACGTTGTAGGTGCGATAGGTCGCTAGACAGGTTTTGTCTGCTGTTTGCAGGTGAAGTTCCTGTCCGATGGTATGGTGCGCAACATGCCCGTCACCGACATCATTACTCTCGTAGACCTGAAGCCTGGAACGAAGGTGATTGCCAGCTGACGATGATTGCTCTTCTAGGTTATGAAGGCTGAACTCTGCTTGCAGGTTATGGTATCCAACGAAGACGACTACTTGCTTCCTATGGAGATCAAAAAGGTGGCCTTGTAGCTCTTGAGTTCTGATGTCCGCAATAGAAAATAGTCTACTCAGAATATGGCTAATAGATAGAAGGGTAGTCAAAAGTAAGGCCGTATTGGCCGGTGCTCTGAGTATCGGCTGCCGCTGCTTTTGTCGATTCCTGCGCGCAAGTGAACTGCAGTGGGTATTCGCGTCTAACATTCAATTCTTCGCAGTGAATCAGCAAAGAAGCTCCGCTGCAACTATGGCATGACAACACAAGTCTTTACCCAGCACCCTTTACAAGTCCAAAGGGGAAATCTCACGCTTGTCGACTAGTCCAAGCGTAGGACGGCGGGGGTACGTAAGGTACATCAAAGCGCGGTATCGATACTTCAAAGCGAGCCCATCGGCGACATGCTTTCAAAGAGAGTGCTCCCAAGGCGCGCCGACCGTAGAGAGCAACTAGAGTGGTTGACGCACGACTTTAGTTACGTAGCACCAGATGGGTACAGCTCACGAGCGCGTTAACTGTTTCCGCTTCTTAACAATGACAGGGATTTCGACGTCGTGGTGTCTACCTATGTTACAGTAGGTCTCAACTGACAAAAGTTTGTAGTGTAGCCATCAGTCTGTGCTTCGAAGGTACCAGTCTATTTGCAGTGTCCCAGCGCCACGGATTCTCAGGAGTGGCTGGAAGCGCTCTTCGACTTGGAAGGCGCCGACGAGTCGGCGGCGGCGAAGTACGCAAACTTGCTGCTTTTCCATGTAATGGAGAAGTGAGACGCTACCCTTTTCAGAGTGTCGTGGGAGAAGTTCGTGGTGGACACGGAGCTGGCCAAGCAGTTCCACGTGGAGATGGACAATCGCGCGGCGCACGAGATCACTTTCGGTGGGAGCTGAGGAGTTGAATGTGGTCATCACTCTCACATCTCCGCTGGGCTCCCTTCAGAGAACGTGACGAGCGGCAAGAGACAGCGGCGCAGCGTCCAACGCGAGTACGAGGCGGAGACGCCGACGACGCGCAGCCCTCGCGCCCCTGGAACAACTAGACGGACGCCGGCGACCCCGCGCAGAAGGGGCTCTCCGCAGAAGAGAACCTCGACCAATCAGCCAGTTCCGACGGCCGTGCCCTCAAGGGGTGAGCCTACCGTAGACGTGGCTATCTGTTGCAGGCGCCATAGTAAGTGTTGTGTGAGTGACGTTCCTTCTTTCTCATCTAATGTCTGTGGTTCGTAGGGGGCGAGGAAGACGCAGAAGTGGATGAGGAGGAAGAGGAGGAGGAGGGCGAGACGCCGCCGCCGCAGCTCTTCGCCGAGCTGACCTTCATCCTGACGTCGGCGAATCGGCGGATTCAGCCCAACGTGGAGGAGGAGAAGACGCCCACCGTCCAGTTCATGAAGCGCGAGGTGCGCAACATCATCGAGCAGCACGGAGGACAGGTCGTCGACGACTTCGCCGTGGGTCTCATTCTTCTTCTCGCTTGCTTGTTATGGGTCACGTCTTGTTGCGAAGCGGTGACTTTCGCTGACTTTGCAGTCGCTGTCGTCGACGGAGCGGACCTTCCTGATCGCCGACACCCACTACCGGACCCACAAGTACCTGTCGGCCCTGGCGCGCGCCATTCCCTGCGTCAAGCACACCTGGATCTACCACTGTCGAGACAAGGTTGTTTGTTGCTCGATGGATATTGCTAGCGCCAGCACAGATCCGCCAACTTGCAACGCATCCAGGGCGAGTACGAGTCGATTGCCGACTTCCTCCTGCCGGCCGGCGTCAGCCTGGAGACGAACGCGCTGCAGGACTGGTTGGTAGTTGTACATCAGTAATGGTCTCAGTTGTACGGTCGGAAGAAGAAAAGTCTCTTTCGTTGTCCAGGCACAAGAACTGTCCCAAGTTGCTGGAGGCGCAGACGGTGATGATTCAGTCGGAGGTGCAGCCGCCCAATCCGGCCGCCCTCAACTTCTACCAGGTGCCTGCCTACCTACGTTCCTGCCGACTTCCCTCTCTGTAATCCTCTGCACTGCAAGGGTTTTCTTTCTCCTCCATTGCAGATTTGGGCTCCGCTCGTCGAGTGCATGGGCGCCGCCGTGACCGAGAACTGGCCCGAAGGTACCTACATAGTTATGCGCCCATTGGACGCAACGTGCGCGAACGTAGTGCTTTCCTGGATTCGTAAATGCAGTCGATATTCGCTCTGGATAGGACTATCGTTGTCATCGCTTCTTCTACATTGGCAGACGGCAACGTGAACATTCTGCTGACGGACCCCAGTTGTCCGGCGGAGACTCTGGAGAAGGTGCGACAGGTGGGCGCCGCCGCCGTCTCCTCCGAGTGGCTTATTCAGGTCCTTCGGCTCTTCCTGCCTTCTCTGCCTCCTTCCTTCCACTAAATAACGATTGATAAACTGTGGGATCACAGCTTCGCCAGAATTGGCGCCAACGCGCGCTCTAGACTCGTGTGTGTGCTTGTCGAGCAGATATAATTTCGTCGTTGTACAAATCGAAATGACGCCGCCGGCATCAACGATTCAGGCCAAGGGTAGTATTACTGTTTATTTCTTCAGGCGATCATCACCGGCCGCTGTCCCAGTCCCTCGGCCCACCCGAGGTACAGCTACGACTTTGTCGAGGGCCAGCAGTGACCCGCGCGCAAATTGTATTGTTCAAAAACGCCGCTGCTTGCTGTTCATTCGCTGTCTATTCGGTTCGAACGGACAGACAGCGGTCGTCATGTCGCGATCGCCGATCACTGGCGCGGCGCTCGTGTTAGGTACGCTACGGGCATTTCCTTGTTTTGTTGAGGTACGGTAGTTGCGCATACGGTAGCATGCGGCTTGGCGCGGTACATGGAAGTTTTGTTCGCGGCGACAAACGAATATTGCGCGTCTCGTGCGTGGTTTGGCGTCTGTTTTGTCCGTTTCCCATCGTCGTTCGCTTCTTTCAGTTTCGGTTATTCTTTACGGCACTGTTGTGCGCTCCGAGTTGTTAGTTCTGCGTGAGTAGTAGTCTCCCTATATTCCTACATAGTTGACGTTGACATTGTCGTCGTTTCTGGACCGAGAATTTGCCAGAAGCGCGTTGGTGACAGAGTAGAATGAATGCGCTGGCCATCTGTGGCCGAATCCTCCCTTTCGATTGTCCGCGAACCGCCTGTTGCCTGTATGTGTGACGACCGAGTAAAATGCTCTAGTGTACTCCACTGGCGAAACTGCCATGACGAAGGGAGTTTGACGCCGGGAAAGGAAAAATTTTAAAGGTTTGGGGAGGGGGGTTTTTTTTTTTTGTATTAAAGGGGGGGAGGTTTAGGAAGCGTTGGGTGGGGAGAAGGGGTAAAAAATTTTGAAGTAAGGCGTTAAGGAAAAAAAAAAAAGAGCCCAGTTTTTACAGGAAAAAAAAAAAACCAGGATTAGTTTTTATAGCACGCATGAGACTCCAAAGCATGTCGCGGATGTAACGCCAATGGACTTCCAGATACCGTAGTCTTGCTATCAGCCTGTCTTGACGACATATCCCTGCGGTGACGGATGGGGCAGGGTGATCGCCTTGGGCGGAGCCATGGCCAGTCTTCTGCCCCTCGCCTACCTGCGGAGACGGCTGACGCGCGTCTCCACCTGGCTGCTAGTCGCCATCTGCTGCGCCACCCTTCTCTTTCTGGCGCAGCTCCTGGCCGAGAACAACAGAAGCTCCGCCGCCGATTATGACGGCCACGAAGAAGGTCGGGTTGAAGGGTACGACAAGGAACTCGATGAAGTGCCTGTGCGCGCTGGGCAGTCGCAGCTTGGCGTCGGACGAGTGGTGGAGGAAGCGCCGGCAACGCCGACGCCCATGAAGCAAGACGCCACCGAAAAGAGGGACTGGCACGACCACGCGGCCATCGCCGCCGACAAGAGCAGGAGCGGACCAGGCGAAGGCGGAATCGCCTACCGAATGGAGTCGGACCAAGACTCCGATCTGAAGCGGGCGCTGTTCAACGCCAACGGCTTCAACGCTTTTGCCAGCGACGCGATCGCCGTAGACCGCGCAGTGAAGGACATCCGCCATCCGGACTGCCGGAAGAAGCGCTACCTGGCCCGCCTTCCCACGGTGTCTGTGATTCTGCCCTTCCACAACGAGCACCTGTCGATTCTGCTCCGCTCCGTCCACTCCATCGTGAATCGGAGTCCCAAGGAGCTGCTGCACGAGGTGATTCTGGCGGACGACTTCAGCGACAAGGACTTCCTGAGCGCTCCCCGGCTGGAAGCGGAACTGGCGAAGAATTGGCCAAAGGAGCTGGTCAAGGTGGTGCGCGCCAAGCAGAGGGAGGGCCTGATTCGCGCTCGACTCTTGGGCGCAAGAGCGGCCGACGGCGACGTGCTGCTCTTTCTCGACTCGCACTCCGAGTGCAACTACAATTGGCTGCCGCCACTCCTGGAGCCCATAGCCCAAGACAGGAAGACGGCCGTCTGCCCCTTTGTGGACATCATCGACTATGAGACCTTCGAGTATCGAGCTCAGGACGAAGGAGCTAGAGGTAGGTATTGAGAATGTAGCGTCCAGCAAGCTTGGCGGTGTAGAAACACTGGACTATCTGGCAGGTGCTTTCGATTGGGAGCTGTACTACAAACGCTTGCCAGTGCTTCAAGAGAGTCTGCGCCGGTGTCACATGCCAAAACCGCCCCCATGCCAGAACCGCCCCCCGGCGGTTTTGGCATATGCCAGCTTCGCCCCCCGGCGGTACTGGCATATGCCAAAGTCGCCCCCTCTATGCCAATACCGCCCCCTATGCGCTTTCACCTCGGGTGAGAAGGGAGAACAAGTTGTTCGTGATGATAGATCGGTACCGTACAGTGCCAAATAGTATCCCGGGAATCCTATTTGGCACTGTACGGTGGTTTCAGGCGGCTGTCGCCGCTTGGGCACGGCGCCCTTGCCCTCGCTGAATAACAATGTCGTGCATGATCATTCCCAGGGGAGGCGACGTGCCCAGGCGGCGTCAGCCGTCTGAAACCACCTATTATGTAACTCCTGGAACTAATCTATCCCAAAATGACAACTGCTTGCCACTTGACGCTGCCAGCGGCCAGCGCAGATATGTAGGCGGTCAAGTTTGGCTCAGTCAACTGAGACTACGCTGGGACACTCTGAATGAGTCCACCAATTCGCTACAATCTATAATTCCAGTGCTGAAATCTCAAATCTAAGTCAAGCATTCCTCCAGATCCTCTCTGTCTAAAGTGTACTAATTTTCAAGTTATGCCTGAAACTGAAATCATATTACGTACGTAGTTAAAGTTACATTTTAAGCGTTTGATTTAAATGACTGGACGACAAATGGAACTAGAAGTGCAGTCTTTCCAAATGGTGGTCTCGCTAAGCCTTAGTTGAGTTGAGATCACGAGACGCGCCGTCGGCCGAGTTTTAGTGTAAACTGTAAGTGGGATGCTTAGCCAAGGTTGATACCTACGATCGGCCCCTTCCGCTTACGATCGCCGCTTGCGAGGCTTTGCCCCCCTGGTGTTCTCTTTGGACTCGGCTAGTCAATACAACATTGCATTCTCTAGGCAAAGCCTAGGCCGCGGGACTATGCACCAAACTGAAGTCTCCAAACTGGTAACACCATTTGTGGCTGTAGTGAGCGGCAAGTCAATGACCGGAATGTGAATAGCTTTCACGGGGAAGATGGCGAACACCACAAACCGAATCCTAGTTGATTCGTTTGCTCGGAATGATCACAGACCGACACGCAAACTTCATGGCACTCGGGTGCATCCCACAAGGTCATAGTCCAAGTGTGAATGCCTAGGCATAGATAGGAGATAGGCACAACACTTTCTAAACAAGAATCTCCCACTCGATTCTCTTACACGTGCATCTTTCCTTTGCAAGCATCGCCAGCCACTGTATTCGGCACGCGAGCGGTCATGGCTGCTGCATAAGGCAGACCAAATTCGATGACAGGTACTTTAGAAAGAGGGGGGCGGAATTGGCATAGAGGGGGCGGTACTGGCATGTATGCCAAAACCGCCGGGGGGCGAAACTGGCATATGCCAAAACCGCCGGGGGGCGGATTTGGCATAGAACGGTTTTGGCATGTGACACCGGCCAACCGAGCCTTTCGATGATCCCGTCATGGCTGGAGGGTATGACTGTTCAGTCCAATAACCATACGTCGCCAGACCAGCCAGATTTGTATGTCGAGTTGTGTTCGCAGTTACTTCGCCATCGACAGAAGCTGGTTTTGGGAGTTGGGCGGCTACGACGAAGGCCTGGACATCTGGGGCGGCGAGCAATACGAGCTCTCCTTCAAGCTGTGGCAGTGCGGCGGCCGGCTAGTCGACGCGCCCTGTAGCCGAGTGGGCCATATCTACCGCAAGTTCTCGCCCTTTCCCAACGCCGGCAAGGGCGACTACATCGGACGCAACTACAAGAGGGTCGCCGAGGTCTGGATGGACGACTACAAGGTGTGCCGGCGATGGCTTTGCTGATCAGACCGTCGGCGCTACGTTCTTCCAATCCAGTCTGCACTATCACGGGCACGCAGGAGTACATCTACCAGCGCCGGCCCCACTACCGCAAGTTGGAGGCGGGCGACCTGAGTCGGCAGAAGGAGCTGCGCCGTCGCCTGTCCTGCAAGCCCTTCAAGTGGTTCATGGAGGAGGTGGCCTTCGACCTGGTCAAGAAGTACCCGCCGGTGGAGCCGCCCAACCTGGCCGAGGGCGAGTTGCGCAGCCAGGTCGCGCCGCTCTGCGTCGACACAAAGTTCCGCGGGGAGCAGCGCCGCTTCGAGTTGGACGGCTGCCTTAGCGACGACCCCGGCCACGGAGGGGAGCAGTTCTTCCTCTACACGGCCGACAGGGACATTCGGCCCAGAAGGAAGGGCCGCCATCCGCTCTGCTTCGACGCCTCCTCCAGTCGACGGCGCGCGCCGGTGCGCTTCCATAGCGCAATTGAGTTCAACTTTAGCGCGCTCTCGATAATAAAGGTAACTGCTGTCAAAACTGTCATGGACCTACGTGAACTGGCTTTTCTCAGGTGGTACTGTACCCGTGCCACGGCCAAGGCGGCAACCAGCACTGGGAGTACCGACTAAGCTCCAAGCAGCTCTTTCATCAGGTCACCGGCCACTGCCTCGACTGCGACCCCGATCGCAAAGAAATCTTCATGGAGCCTTGCGACTCCAATGCGCTCAGTCAGCAATGGACTTTCGCCAAGGTTAATCGAACGCTGCTGCTAGGGAACAAAGCATAAGAGCTCAAATTGGTGACCGATTAGGTATGTGCGTTTCTGCGCATTGTATTGTTGTCGACCATGGTTGTGACAACCTTCGTTCCAGGTGTGCCTTATTTATTGATCTTTGATTTTCTTGCGCCATATGTACTTCTATTGTTTATGCTGAGAAGCTCATGGAAGAATACATCTCTAACCAAGATGGTGTCAGACTAGGATACTGTTGTGAGCAAAAGCACGTTCACTTTCCTCCTCTTAATCGCCTTGCGGAATGGGAAGGGCTACGGGTTTTCGGCCTGAATCGTGTTTGACAGTCAGAAAGAGTTAGACGAGCCGAAGTCTGTACATTCTTACCGTCGATGTCGACAAAGCCGTATTCCTCGCCCAAGGTAGTGGTCCGCAGTATCTTTCCCGTCTTGGCAATAACGTTGTCGTCGGCGGCTAGCGCCACGATGGCCTTGCCGGAATACTCAATGCTTTCGCCGTCTGCGAAGGTCGCTTGTAGGGCTGTCTGCAAGGTTGGAATGTTTTAACTGTCGTCGTCCCTTTTGTCTGGCGTACGCGAAGAAGACGACGGACCTTGTCCCTCCCCAGTAGGGTGTCCTTCTCAGTCATCGTGTCGATAGCCTTGACGAGCAGCTCCGTTCTGACCGGGCCCGGGCACAGGGAGACGACGGCGATGTTGTCCGAGCGCACCTCCTTGCCCATGTCGGCCGCCATGCGATCCAGCTGAAACGCATAAGTTGTTGTAGAGCGCTAGAGTCAATTTCTCGTCTACTGCTCTGTGCTCTCTCACGGCGGCCTTGCCGACTCCGTAGGCGACGTTGAAGTGGTAGACCTTGCCGCCCACAGAGCTGAGCATGACGATGAGGCCGCCACTGCCCCTCTTGGCCATCATTCGCGCTGCGTAGACGGAGCAGACGTAGTAATTGCGCAAGCCCACGTTGTTGACCACGTCCCAGTAGAGAGGATCCAGCTCGTAGAACTTCTTGTTCGCCGTTGCCGTGATGCCCTGGGAAATACAGTACCTCCATAGCCTACGTAGACCCAAGCATCGTAGCAACGTACGCTGACAGCCGCGTAGGCATTGTTGACCAGAATGTCGAGCTGCCCGTTTTCGGCCTGGTCGATCTTCTGGAACAGCTTCTCCACTTCAGAGGGTTCCGAGTGGTCGCAGTAGGCGGCTACGCAGACGCCCCCGCCTCGTCCACTGGCCTGCAGTGGAATCACAGTGTAGAAGTTGGATGGTTGGAGAGATTGAGAGCCAGGTACACAGATGTGCAGGCGCCTACTTCTTGTGCAGTCCTCTCCAAGCTCGGCACGCTGCCGTCTGCCGTCGCCTCCGACTTCGCCACTGGTCGACCAGTGATGTACACCTTGGCCCCCGCTTCTGCCAACTGGATAATCGCTTTTGTTCCAGACGAATTAGACACACATCGAAAGTCGAAGCTCTGCATATCATTGCCAGCAAATTCCAAATTGGTTGGTGCGTGTCGATAGATCTGTACCTGAAAAGCAATGCCTCGACCGATTCCACGAGAAGCTCCAGTCACCAGAGCCACCTTTCCACTCAAACGGCCCATTATGTTGCTTTGTCCAGGCAGTTTCCTTACCGCCTAAGCAGTTGACGCTAATGCATGCATATCCACCTGTTTGGTCTGGAACATGTACCTATTGCAAACCTTTGACACGCAGTTTGGTTGGTTTGGAATTCAACGATAAGAACGCGAGTACGTTAGTACTTTGTACATACCCAGGCTATTCTGTCGTCGAATGCGGGGTGGAGATAGAGGCTGTAGCGATATTTACTTTCAGACAAGCGGGCTGAAATTCCCACTCCTCTCTTTGCTCTAGTGACTAGGGCGTAAAGCTCTCCGTGCGCAGTCGTTTCATCCGCCCCACACTATTGATGAGACGAGTTCCTACATTCGCCAACAACTATCAATAGTGTCATAGAACGTCTAACTCGGAGTTCCTTTCGTGTTCATCGACAATCACAGTGTCTCAGCCCCACAGGAGCAACGGCGATGCCAGCGCCAACAACAAGAAAATGGGTGTCGCTGCGGCGACGGACAGAGTCTGGTGGCGAGAGGAACCGCTGGAGTCAACGGCGCCGTCGCCGTCGTCGCCGCCGAGCGTCTCCTGCGCTCTTCCCCAGTAGACGTTCCACGGGTAGTTGTTGGCCTTGACGGCCTGCGAAGGCTTGCAGCGTCTAGATTCAAGCAGTTGGAATCATATCCGTAGCCTCTGACCTGTCGTAGGTCATCGTTGTTGCACAGCTCTTGTCGACAGCAGCACAGCTCGCCGCCGGCCAGTTCCTGAGACTCGCCGCAGGTGTTGTGGCCCAGCGGGCGGCAGTAGGCGCCAGTCTTCTTACTACAAGGGAAGGAGTCGTCGGTTGTGCTATGTATGTGCGTATGTATGTACATAGAGTAATATGTA
>JASAMZ010001243.1:0-32046 GCA_030248115.1 Linhomoeus sp. GSCO2_2 | reverse complement strand
CAGCAGTGCTTCCGAGGTCGCGATCGGCCTCCGAAGTTCGATCCGCGCTGCTTCGTCGATGGCTGAACGACCCCAACAACTATGTGGCCGTCTCAGGGGGAAGTATCACGAGCGGCAGACGGCGATTCCGACCTGGACTGCTTCGGGAAATGATGCCCAGAAGGTACACCGGGCAAATTGACGGCAACTGAAAACCGAGAAGTGAATGAAACCATGACTCAGTTCGTCAGTGGTGGTTAGTCGATTTGCAGTTGGCAGAACAAACAGTGCAGTTTAGTGACGAGCTCAGGTGAATTCTTGAACTCCAATTGTCGATCGGCGCTGTTGATTGGGTTCATCTTCAGAGCTCTGTACAATGCGCCCATGCAAATCAGTGGCGAGGAAAAGCAGCCGAATGAAAACAAGACGACAGGCAAACGGCTAATTGGTTGAAAACAAGACGACACGAAAACGACTACCTACTATTTGATTGATGAAAGATCTCTGTAACAAAGGTGAGCCTTAGAGCGGTGCGCTCGGCCTTGTACACAATACTCTTCTATTGTACAAACTTCGAATCGAATTGCCACTATCATAGCATGGAGCAACAAACAGCATTTCGGACTACAATCATTGTAGTGACTGATTGGCATTGGCAATGCGATAAGGCCTTCAATTGTAGTTCAGTTCATTTCAGTTGCGAATTCGCGTCACTGCTTGTGTTCCCTCCCGCCGATGTGTCTCACGCATGTGTCACATTGCGTAGTCTCATTGAGACCGCTCTGTCTCTCAAGTCTCAACGAAGGCGTTTGGCGGCGCTCAATGAATGCTAAATGGGCTAAGACGAATCAAGTATACCGAGCTATGCGTTAGTTCTCGCCCACACACTCGATGCTTCTCGGTCTGGCCGAAATCATATATACGTACGATGACGATGACGTTCTCAGAGTTGTGTCTTTGTATTCTTTTGTCGTGCCATGCACCAAGGGAGAAGAGTGTCACGCGAGCTAAGCTCCTTCCACATTTGGACCAGTACCGAGTGTGTAATCAAACGCCCACTAGTCTTTATCGTCGTGTCGACGTCGATTTTCCAGTGCCCAACCGT
The DNA here is from genome assembly GCA_030248115.1 of Linhomoeus sp. GSCO2_2. Taxonomy (NCBI): domain Eukaryota; kingdom Metazoa; phylum Nematoda; class Chromadorea; order Monhysterida; family Linhomoeidae; genus Linhomoeus; species Linhomoeus sp. GSCO2_2. Next base: position 30,962 of record JASAMZ010001243.1, on the reverse strand, counting down.
TGCCCGGAGAAGGAAATCTGCAAGTACCCACAGATCTGCCGAAATACCATCACCAGCTACGAGTGTGCCTGCGAAGACGGCTACTACGGAGAGCACTGCGACAAGCGTAAGACTTGTTTGCTGCTGCGCGCGTGTGCGTGCGTGCGTGCGTGCGTGCGTGCGTGCGTGCGTGCGTGCGTGCGTGCGTGCGTGCGTGCGTGCGTGCGTGCGTGCGTGCGTGCGTGCGTGCGTGCGTGCGTGCGTGCGTGCGTGCGTGCGTGCGGCGTGCGTGCGTGCCTGCGTGCGTGCGTGCGTGCGTGCGTGCGTGCGTGCGTGCGTGCCTGCGTGCGTGCGTGCGTGCGTGCGTGCGTGCGTGCGGCGTGCGTGCGTGCGTGCGTGCGTGCGTGCGTGCGTGCGTGCGTGCGTGCGGCGGACTCTCAGAACCGCCTTGCCGTCAAACGCTTCCACTTGCAGCGCGCTCCTGCTTCCAGAAGGACTTCTTCATAAAGTTCTACGGTAGCGGCACGGGCGACGCCTGCGAGAACGGAGGCGATTGCATCATGGACAACAAGGAGATCCGGTCCTGGAAGTGCAACTGCACAGGCACCGGCCACTTTGGCAAGAGATGCGAACGTGGGTGGACAAAGGAATGGGTGCCCAATGGAAACTTACATAGTTTCGGTTTCATTTTCGGTTGAAATTGTGATACTGGCTAAGGTTCAGATCAGCATCAGTCATCCATCCGCCTATAGAGTTTCAGATTCGATAACCAAACTGAGTTTTAGTTACGGTATTGACAGTAAAGAATGTCACAACTTGGATGAATGTACCTACAGGTAAATTGTCACAATTTTGGCATGAGATAGCTGAAGCCGAACTGTGAGTTTCAGTTTCAGATGCAATTAGCCGATTGTAACGTACTGAACCTAGTTTCTTTTGTCTCCCTGGTGGAATAACGATTCCTCTCCTCGGTTGGACGCGTGCGGGTTACGGTATCGCGCTCGTTCAGACCTGTACCTGTGCCAGGAATAGAACATCTGCTCTATGAGGGGCGTCTTCCTTCAAGTCTTGCCCGACTTGTGGTGCTTTGATTTCGACGAAGGCCTCCAGGGACGCCACTGCGAGCAATCGAGTATGCGTTTGGCCTCCATGTTCGAAACGCTACGTCGCCACGCGTTGAAGCTCTGCGCCAGGCTGCCACGCATTGCCGAGACGTGGGCGGTCGTGTCGCCGGCGCCCGACCACGACCACCAGTTCCAACAGAACTGCTACGAGATGAACTTCGTGTCCAAGGACGTCACCTGCTACGAGATCGCGAAGGCTTCTTGAAGACGAAACAGGTCACACACGCATGCGCAGTGGAGGTTGCACGAGTTGAAGAATACGGACCGTTAGTAGACTTGACAGCACTCAGTGCTCTGTAACTGGCGCTGCTGCAACACTTGTGTATGTATGTGCCAGGTCTTGTCGATTCGAGCGCAAAAAGTTCGCTTGTTCTCAATTCACGATTTGCCATCCACTGATCGCTCTTTCACTATCACTGCGGTGGCGGCCAACTGGCTGGAAGTCGTGCAACATCGTGCACAGTGGAACCTCGGACCTCACGTGTGTGTCGCCTGAGCGGGGGGGGGGGGGAGAATTAGTCTCATGCTGGACTACACCTACGGCAACAAGGCTGCCTACTTGAAGTTATAGTGTACATGAGACATGTTCTATCTGCCACGGTCCATTGCCCAATTCTACTGCAAACAAGCTCCGGTATTAAAAAGTGAGTTTGTATTCTGACGACATGCAAAGAGTTGCGTTCTTTCTGCAGAGAGTGCGAGAGTTCATCGCCCGCATGCTCCGCTTCACGAGCTCCCCCTCTCAAGAGGGTATTGCAGTAGCGGATCCAGGGGGGGCGGTATGCGTCCGCCCCCCCCCCCCCCATTCAGCCAAACCGCCCTCCCCCATTCCCCCTCCGAGAAAAAAAAATTGCGCGGCAGCACCTCCAGAGCAAAAAATTTTCGCCTGCGGCGCTATAATTATAGCACTTTTGTATCAAAATAGGCCAAAATCGGCCAAAATTTTTGCCTGCGGCGCTATTTTATAGCACTTTTGTACCAAAATCGGCCAAAATTTTTGCCTGCGGCGCTATTTTATAGCACTTTTGTACCAAAATTGGCCAAAATTTTTGCCTGCGGCGCTCTTTTATAGCACTTTTGTACCAAAATCGGCCCAAATTTTTGCCTGCGGCGCTATTTTAAAGCATTTTTGTACCAACATAGGCCAAATGCAAAATTTTCGCCTGCGGCGCAAATTTTTTTATGTGATTTTATAGCATCTTGGTCCCCCCTGTGGCCTCAAAAATTCCGCCCCCCCCATTCAGAAATCCTGGATCCGCCACTGGGGTATTGTATAGCAATATTGATTTCGCCCGCGATTTGGCTTTTAGAGCAAGAACATTCCTCTTTCAAGCAACGCTTTTAAAAAAGTGACAACTTGTAAAAGTTTTGGCAAACAATTGACAGAGCACAAAAGAGCGCACTACGAGCAATCAAACCATGTCGCACTTCTGCATGTAGCAAAGAGCGATCTTTGTGTGAAATCTCGAGAATGGCGTTTTCTGTGGTGCGTGTTTGCGTAATTGAACAAAGTTTGTAGCCGCATGAAAGAACACGTCGACAGCATTCATCTGGCGTGTCGATTGCCACTTTACGACGTAAGACGAGCGAGTTAGAGCCGTTTTGTGCTTTTGCACCTTTGAGTTACTGTAACTCGCGAAATTCAAACTTTTAAATTTCGACCATTGGGAGAACAAATGACCAGTGAGTCGGGAGCTATCCAAAAGCTCGAGATCGTCTCTCTACGACGCGAGTTGAGCTAGTTAGAGCGAACTTAGCGTGAAAATCCCGAGAATGGCGTTTTCCGCAGTGCGTGTTTGCGTAATTGAGCAAGCTTGTATGTCCGTCCGTCCGTCCGTCCGTGCGTGCGTGCGTGCGTGCGCAACGCTCTCAGATCTCGGCGTTGGAAAGTCGTAGAGCAAAGACCTTGGGCTCTGCGGATAGGTCTCGACTCACTGATCATTCAGCTAAAAGGTTCCAAAGTTCAAAAGTTTGAATTGCGCGCGCTACAGTAACCCGAAGGTCGAAACGCAAAGCGGCTCCAGCTCGTTCGTCTTAAGTCGTAAAGTGGCGATCGACACGTCAGGTGAAAGCTCTCGACGTGCTCTTTCATGCGGCTGCAAAACTTTTTTAATTACGCAAACACGCACCGCGCAAAACGCCATTCTCGGCATTTTGACACTAAAATTGCTCCAACGCGCTCAACTTGCGTCGTAGAGAGACGATCTCGAGCTTTCTGGATAGCTCCCGACTCACTGATCATTTGTTCTCCCATTGGTCAAAACTCAAAAGTTTGAATTTCGCGAGTTACAGTAACTCGAAGGTGCAAAAGCACAAAACGGCTCTAACTCGCTCGTCTTACGTGGTAGAGTGGCAATCGACACTCCAGGTGAAAGCTCGCGACATGTTCTTTCATGCGGCTACAAAAGCTTGCTCAATTACGCAAACACGCACTGCGGAAAACGCCATTCTCGGGATTTTCACGCTAAGTTCGCTCTAACTAGCTCAACTCGCGTCGTAGAGAGATGATCTCGAGCTTTTGGATAGCTCCCGACTCACTGGTCATTTGTTCTCCCAATGGTCGAAATTTAAAAGTTTGAATTTCGCGAGTTACAGTAACTCAAAGGTGCAAAAGCACAAAACGGCTCTAACTCGCTCGTCTTACGTCGTAGAGTGGCAATCGACACGCCAGATGAATGCTGTCGACGTGTTCTTTCATGCGGCTACAAAACTTTGTTCAATTACGCAAACACGCACCACAGAAAACGCCATTCTCGAGATTTCAACACTAAGATCGCTCTTTGCTACATGCAGAAGTGCGACATGGTTTGATTGCTCGTAGTGCGCTCTTTTGTGCTCTGTCAATTGTTTGCCAAAACTTTTACAAGTTGTCACTTTTTTAAAAGCGTTGCTTGAAAGAGGAATGTTCTTGCTCTAAAAGCCAAATCGCGGGCGAAATCAATATTGCTATGCAATACCCCAGTGGCGGATCCAGGATTTCGGAATGGGGGGGGGCGGAATTTTTGAGGCCACAGGGGGGACCAAGGTGCTATAAAATCACATAAAAAAATTTGCGCCGCAGGCGAAAATTTTTGCCGATTTTGGCCTATGTTGGTACAAAAATGCTTTAAAATAGCGCCGCAGGCAAAAAATTTGGGCCGATTTTGGTACAAAAGTGCTATAAAAGAGCGCCGCAGGCAAAAATTTTGGCCAATTTTGGTACAAAAGTGCTATAAAATAGCGCCGCAGGCAAAAATTTTGGCCGATTTTGGTACAAAAGTGCTATAAAATAGCGCCGCAGGCAAAAATTTTGGCCGATTTTGGCCTATTTTGATACAAAAGTGCTATAAAATAGCGCCGCAGGCGAAAATTTTTTGCTCTGGAGGTGCTGCCGCGCAATTTTTTTTTCTCGGAGGGGGAATGGGGGAGGGCGGTTTGGCTGAATGGGGGGGGGGGGGGCAGACGCACTACCGCCCCCCCCTGGATCCGCTACTGCAATACCCTCTTGAGAAGGGGGAGCTCGTGAAGCGGAGCATGCGGGCGATGAACTCTCGCACTCTCTGCAGAAAGAACGCAACTCTTTGCAATGTCAGTCAGAATACAAACTCAACTTTTTAATACCGGAGCTTGTTTGCAGTAGAATTGGGCAATGGACCGTGGCAGATAGAACATGTCTCATGTACACTATAACTTCAAGTAGGCAGCCTTGTTGCCGTAGGTGTAGTCACAGCATGAGACTAATTCTCCCCCCCCCCCGTTCAGGCGACACAAAAGTGAGGTCAGAGGTTCCACTGTGCAAGATGTTGCACGACTTCCAGCCAGTTGGCCGCCACCGCAGTGATAGTGAAAGAGCGATCAGTGGATGGCAAATCGTGAATTGAGAACAAAGCGAACTTTTTGCGCTCGAATCGACAAGACCTGGCACATACATACACAAGTGTTGCAGCAGCGCCAGTTACAGAGCACTGAGTGCTGTCAAGTCTACTAACGGTCCAGTATTCATTCAAACTCGTGCAACCTCCACTGCGCATGCGTGTGTGTGTTTTCTGTCTTCAAGGCGCCTTCATCTCGTAGCAGGTGACGTCCTTGGACACAAAGTTCATCTGATAGCAGTTCTGCTGGAACTGGTGGTCGTCGTCGGGCGCCGGCGACACGACCGCCCACGTCTCTGCAATGCGTGGCAGCGTGGCGCAAGCTTCAACGCGTGGCCGCGTAGCGTTTCGAACATGGACGCCAAACGCATACTCGAGTGCTCGCAGTGGCGTCCCTGGAAGCCTTCGTCGCAGTCGCACCACCAGTCGGTGTCGAAGACGTGACGGCAGACGCCCCTCTTGGAGCAGATGTTCTATTCCTGGCACATGTCCACGTCTGAACGAGCGCGATACCGTAACCCGCACGCGTCCAACCGAGGAGAGGAATCGTTATTCCACCAGGGAGACAAATAGAAACTAGGTTCAGTACAGTTACAATCGGCTAATTGCATCTGAAACTGAAACTCACAGTTCGGCTTCAGCTATCTCATGCCAAAATTGTGACAAATTTAACCTGTAGGTACATTCATCCAAGTTGTGACATTCTTTACTGTCAATACCGTAACTAAAACTCAGTTTGGTTATCGAAACTGAAACTCGATAGGCGGATGGATGACTGATGCTGAATCTGAACCTTAGCCAGTATCACAATTTCAACCGAAAATGAAACCGAAACTATGTAAGTTTCCATTGGGCACCCATTCCTTTGTCCACCCACGTTCGCATCTCTTGCCAAAGTGGCCGGTGCCTGTGCAGTTGCACTTCCAGGACCGGATCTCCTTGTTGTCCATGATGCAATCGCCTCCGTTCTCGCAGGCGTCGCCCGTGCCGCTACCGTAGAACTTTATGAAGAAGTCCTTCTGGAAGCAGGAGCGCGCTGCAAGTGGAAGCGTTTGACGGCAAGGCGGTTACTGAGAAGTCACGCACGCACGCACGCACGCACGCACGCACGCACGCACGCACGCACGCACGCACGCACGCACGCACGCACGCACGCACGCACGCACGCACGCACGCACGCACGCACGCACGCACGCACGCACGCACGCACGCACGCACGCACGCACGCACGCACGCACGCACGCACGCACGCACGCACGCACGCACGCACGCACGCACGCACGCACGCACGCACGCACGCACGCACGCACGCACGCACGCACGCACGCACGCACGCACGCACGCACGCACGCACGCACGCACGCACGCACGCACGCACGCACGCACGCACGCACGCACGCACGCACGCACGCACACGCGCGCAGCAGCAAACAAGTCTTACGCTTGTCGCAGTGCTCTCCGTAGTAGCCGTCTTCGCAGGCACACTCGTAGCTGGTGATGGTATTTCGGCAGATCTGTGGGTACTTGCAGATTTCCTTCTCCGGGCAACGGTTGGGCACTGGAAAATCGACGTCGACACGACGATAAAGACTAGTGGGCGTTTGATTACACACTCGGTACTGGTCCAAATGTGGAAGGAGCTTAGCTCGCGTGACACTCTTCTCCCTTGGTGCATGGCACGACAAAAGAATACAAAGACACAACTCTGAGAACGTCAACGCAATTCGGCCCTTCGATGCCAGGGTTGCAGACGCAGTAGTAGTAGGCGCCACTTCTCACTGGGGCGAAACAGCGGCCCCAGTTCTGGCAGGGGCTGCTGCCGCAGTCGTCGATGTCTTAATGGCAGAGTGAGGAGATGTTTCATCTACACTAGGCTTTCAACTTGTTTGTTTCTTTGTAATGCACGGAGGTGCAAACGTGAACGTACATTGGTGTTCGCCTGTTGAGCTCGCAATGCACCGCACCGCACCTGCACGTTTCTGTTCTGCGCGCGCGATTGCGCGCGATGTTGCACTGTTCGTCATCAGCATTCGTACCGTCTGCCAATGCGCTTGTGCACGGCTCTGTTCCAATGCTTATTTTGGCGTAATAGTCGCTCAAGTGCCGTACTGTTCAATGCTTGCGCGAGCATTGCCGTACTGTTCAAATCCAGCATTCGTATGGTATGACAATGCGCGCTTTTGCAAGGCATTGCAGGCATTGCATTGCACATTGCAAGGCTCTGTGGGCGTGTTCGGTTCGCATAACTCGTGGAATTCGTTTTGACCGGACCAGCGATTGCATTGGTGTGCCACTATATATTTGTCGGCTTACGGTACGGTCCGGTGGCTCCATTGCAGTACAGTGCAAGCCCCAACCCTCTACAGAGGCTGTCGTTCGAACAATCATGTCATCTCGAATCAGTCTCAACAACGTGCATACTGCCATTTCGCTGGAGGATAAACAGCTCGCGGCGACCCAAGCCTGGCCACAACCATCTCGACCTTCCAAATGAAAATAATCTGCCAACCTTTGCAGCTGTCACCCACGTGGTATTTACGCCGATATGAGCTTCGTCGCTGGCGTAAGACAGACGTTAATTGGCTGAGCGCCGCCCTCCGGCGCTTGCCATTTAATCTCGCAATTATACTAAACTAAGCCATGGGTTGTGTGAGGTGTGGGGGGTCTTATGTTGTTTTGTTGTTTTGGATTTTTATTTTTTTTTTTGTTTTTTTTTTTTCGTCCCCCCCCCCGGTGTGTGGGGAATAATGGAATAAATTTTTTTCTTTATTTGTTTATTTTTTGTTTGTGTATAGTATATTATCGTTTGTAGTTAGTATAGTTTTCTATCTATCTATCTTTTTATTCTATTATATATGTTCTACTAGCCAGTCTGCCGACTTCACGTCGTCAGCTGGGTGACCAATAGAAACTCAAGTTTCAGTTAAACTTATGACGCTGGCCGAGTTTTAGTTTCAGTTATTGAACGTCTAGAATGTCGTCGTGAATTGTTTAAATCAGTCCCGTCCGGAAATATGTAACGCCTCGAACAAGCTCCGGTATTAAAAAGTTGAGTTTGCATTCTGACTGACATTGCAAGGAGTTGCGTTCTTTCTGCAGAGAGTGCGAGAGCTCATCGCCCGTTTTGCTCCGCTATACGAGCTCCCATTTCGCAAGAGGGTATTGCATAGCAATATTGATATCGCCCGGGATTTGGTATTTAGAGCAAGAAGATCCCTCTTTCAAGCAGCGGTTTAAAAAAGCAACATTTGACAGAGCATAAAAGAGGACGTTCGAGAGCTAGGTATGCAATGAGCTCGACATCGTCTCTCTAGGACGCAAGTTGAGTGAGTTAGAGCGATTTTAGCGTTAGAATCTCGAGAATGGCGTCTTCCCTGGTGCGTGTTTGCGCAATGTAAAAAAATTGTTGCTGCCCATGAAAGAGCAGGTCGAGAGCTTTCAACTGACGTGTCGATCGCCGCTCTACGACGTAAGACGAGTGAGCAAAGCCGTATTCTGCTTTTGACCTTCGGGTTACTGTAAATCATGAAATTTAAGTTTTTAAGTTTCGACCTACGGGAGAACAAATGATCAGTGAGTCGATAGCTATCTAATGAGCTCGAGATCGTCTCTCTACGACGCAAGTTGAGCGAGTTAGAGCGATCTTAGTTGTAAAGCCTCGAGAATGGCGTTTTCTGCGGTGCGTGTTTGCGCAATGTAAAAAAATTGTTGCTGGCGCATGAAAGAGCACGCCGAGATCTTTCACCTGACGTGTCGATTGCCGCTCTACGACGTAAGACGAGCGAGTTAGAGCCGTTTTATGCTTTTGCACCTTCGAGTTACTGTAACTCGCGAATTCAAATTTTTGAGATTCGACTGATAGGAGACAAAGCATCACTGAGTCGAGTGCTATTTAATAAGCTCGAGCTCGTCTCTCTACGACGCAAGTTGAGCGAATTAGAGCGATTTTAGCGTCAAAATCTCGAGAATGGCGTTTTCCGCGGTGCGTGTTTGCGTAATTGACAAAACTTTTGCAGCCGCATGAAAGGGCACGTCGAGAGCTTTCATCTGACGTGTCGATCGCCGCTCTACGACGTAAGACGAGCGAGTTAGAGGCGTTTTGCGTTTTGGACCTTCGGGTTACTGTAACTCGCGAAATTCAAATTTTTGAGTCTCGACCCATACCAAGCGACCCGATCAGTGAGTCGAGACCTATCCGTAGAGCCCAAGATCGTCTCTCTACGACTTTCCAACGTCGAGATCCAGGAGCGTAACGGACGGACGGACGGACGGACGGACGGACGCACGCACGCACGCCGAGCTCTCCTAGGGTGTCGCCCGGCTGAGGCCGGGCGAAAAAACGCGTTTGCGTTCTGAGCGCGTTTTCATGCAATGTATGCAAATTTCTTGATTGAAAAGCGTCCAGCGGATTGAAGACACATCGTTTTGGTTTGTTTGGCTTGTTTATAGCCTTGTAAACCTATAGGTGTTCTTTCCTTGCTTTGATTTCTTCAAAATCTGCGAACTTCCAAAGTTGACTGAGCATCGAAAATTTATGGATATTCTGGTCGAAATGTGCGGTCATCTTGCGTCCTATAGTCGTAACAACACATAAAGACAAGTTTTCTATTCCTTTGACGCACCCCAATTACCGAATTTGGCATAGAACGCAACAGAACGCATCTCAGAACGCAAACGCGTTTTGAGAACGCAACAGGGCGTTATTTCCGGATGGGACTGCATGCTTGAGTGCCGATGTTTTGCCGATTCAAGATCAATTTTGAACTCTCGTTAGTTTCTTTAGTGTCGGGTAGAAGAATGATATGAGGCCGATATGAACCAGGCGTCTACTTTGGTCGTGGTAATATTTGGTCAGTGTTTGACGTTTGAACGCTAAGATTTTTCAATATCCCAACCTTACATAACTGAAACTAAACTGCGAGTTTCAGTTTCAGTTATGGCGTCGCCGCCAGTTTCGACTCAGTTTCAGTTTCAGCAAAACTGATTCTAACTGAAACTGAAACCGAAACTAGTTTAAGTTTTTTCTATTGGCCATCCTGGTCGTCAGCTCATCCGTTCTTAAAATGGCTCCGAAAATCTTAGCCACTGTTTCCGCCGTCGCCGTTTTGTTGTTTCTGGAGCTACTAGCAGCTAGACAAAGACCGGCGTTCGGCGCAGGATTAGAAGCTCGACTGAAGGCGCTTCAGTGGATGCGGACGGCCCAGCTGTCCAAACAGAGGGCAATCCAATGGCTTCGGAACAACCCAAACCACTTTGTTGGCCTGTCGGGTGGTTCCGTCACCAGCGGCAGGAGAAGATTTCGACCGGGCTTGGTTAATGACATCGTCTTGGGGAAGAGGAGACCTTCGACCATTGTAAGAGCGTCCTTATCACGCATTGATTTTCTTGCATCGGTGTATTGCAGTGTATGCGTCACAGGCAATGGTCGTCTTTAGGCAACCGCCGTCCAGACGGCGATTGCCTGGCCGATATAGAAAATTCTGACACGAAAGGATAGAAATTTCTGACACAGAAATTAGATTTATTTCTATTCATTCCAGTAATCCTTCCAAATCAGGCTGTGCTTAGAAGAAGGCGCGCAGCGCCAAGATCACAAGAGTCTGAGTCGGCACCGCAGTCTGGCGGGCAGAAGCGTTGCCTTAACGCGACCACTGACTGTGCGGCGACGGCCATTGCCGGTAACACATACACCAGCCATAATTGAGTCATACCCCCTTCGTTTCAGCGACGACGTATGGGAGATTCCTGAGTCTGTTGAGTTTGTGTTCTTATGTGGAAGAGAATCTGAAAAGGTGATAAGGTGATTTGCCAATGCGGTTCTGCTGTGGCGATGCGAATCTTGTTGTGTGATCACACTTTGCGCATACAGGGTTGTCGTTATTAACCCAGCTGCGTTGTTTCGATTATCAAATTCGTAATATTGTAGCTGGAGTGGTGTGGTATGACGGTGGGTGTGACTGTGGTGAATTGAATCATCCGCTTGCGACATTAATTCCGTCTACTACATACCCTTAATCGGGTCGAAGTGGTTCTATGCAGGGGCTCCTGCACGTATTCCATGTTACTCTAAGCTTGTTTATCGCCGCATGCAGAACCTTTCAAGTGGGGGGGGGGGTTCTTGTGGGGAGGGGGTACTGTGCTGTGGAGTACGCTTTCAGCCATACAATTGCCCCCCCCCCCCCCCCGTTGTGGTTACACATAATGTGTACCACCCAAAACAAGTGAACGGTTCGCAAGGAACTGTTGTCAGGCCGTCGTGGATGAGTAGACAAAGGTGCCTATTATGGCGTTGTTCTCTCGCGTGACGTAGGCCAGAAAGGTCGCAATGCACTGTGTCTTCTTTCATCCACAGATGGAGGGAGCTCCAAAGCAAAGAATTTTAATAACGAAGCGGAAGAATTGCTGGGCTTCGCCGACGACCTTTGGACGGTGGAAGTTACCGTAAATCCTCGAAAAATCTCGTCGCCCGTACCTACCTCCAGAGCGTGTGGCAGAAGACAGAAGGGGGGGGGGGCTAATTGGAGCATTTACGGTATGCGCGGCACGATGACTAACCACACTCTTGTCAGATTGTTTTCAGAGTCTGCGAACACTTACACGCAGGCCATAATTGTTGTACGTAAGCATGCCAACCGGATGATTAATCGATCCCAAACAATAAGGTTCAATTGAAAACTGCCGACTACAAACACAAAAGAGAATCGCCCACTACGCTGTGCTATTGTTTGGTTGACAAGCTGTCTCTCAGAGTGCGTGCCATAAGCGCCAGTTCCGCAAAGATCGCGTTTAGCAACACAAAATGTGTGACGGCCCGTGCAAGCTTCAGTGGACGCTGGACATTCTATTTTACGTGACCACTCCAGTCTACCTTCTAACAATGTACGTCATGGTAAAGAAGAAGGTATTTAGTCCATCCTTCATGGCGTTGGCACTCACAACTTGCGCCATGGACTTTGCGTCATCATTCGGTATCAGGATTCATATGGTGTACCGGACGAGAGGATGGCTGAGGTCAACTTGTGAAGCCTGTCGTCGTCGTCGTCGTCGTCGTCGTCGTCGTCGTCGTCGTCGTCGTCGTCGTCGTCGTCGTCGTCGTCGTCGTCGTCGTCGTCGTCGTCGTCGTCGTCGTCGTCGTCGTCGTCGTCGTCGTCGTCGTCGTCGTCGTCGTCGTCGTCGTCGTCGTCGTCGTCGTCGTCGTCGTCGTCGTCGTCGTCGTCGTCGTCGTCGTCGTCGTCGTCGTCGTCGTCGTCGTCGTCGTCGTCGCCGTCGCCGTCGTCGTCGTCGTCGTCGTCGTCGTCGTCGTCGACGACATCATTATGCGACAAGCGTATTTTCAGAGCAATATACCTGACTTATCCGTCGTTGGCATTCAAGCTCGTCTGCCAGGGATGGTTCTGGACCCGCATAGGCGAATACTAACATATAGTTTATTACTCCATAGAGTTTCGGTGACTATCGACATAAAGGGCATGCATTGTGAGCGGTCGCGATTTTCGATTCTCGCCACCGTCTGTTCGTACAGCTAGCAGTTCACTGGCACTACAAACTACTGTAAGCGAAGGCTTGGCCTTTTCTTCACCAATTTCTTTAAAAGTGTAAGGGTGTCCGAGGCTCTAGCTAGAACCATCGCTAGCTGAGCTACGGAGGCCCATACGGTCAAGCGCTCGCCACTGGTTTCATTGGAGTGAACCGTTTCTGGGCTGTCGTCTACCCCTGGTCGTTCGACACGGTTGGTCGACTCTTGCACTGTAAATAGGTAGTTTACACATTGACACTCGACGTCAGTGGCGAATCTACGCTAGCTGACCTATAGATACAGTACTCGATTTCCATTGTGAGGACAGAATAACGAGCTCAAGTATTTATATGTGTTTATTACATGTACCACTACACTACATCCCTGCAGTGCGCAGGTTCAAACGAACACCCCACTCCCAGCGCATGCATGCATGTACATACAATGTATGTACGGTATAAAGTTGTATCTTCTGACGTGCTGATTACATTCTTATTGCTCCTTTTGAGTCTGCGCTTTTGAACTTGAACACTTCGCACAGACGACCGAACGGCGCGCGGGGATCGCTATGGCTTGCGCTGTCTGGCTCATCTTTCTGGTCAGCCCAATGCCCGTCTGGTTCGACGAATCGGCTCGCTTTGTCGCCTCACCGAATAGCACGGTGGTGCACTCGCAAATCGACCTCGGTGTGGGGGCTGTGCTGAGTGTCGGATTCATCTTTGAGCTATTCCTTGTCATAGTCGCATGCGTCGTTCTCTACTGCGTCATAATCGCGACGCTCACCAAGAAGACGGAAGGGGTGCTGGCGCTTGTTTGTCGTCGTCGTCGTCGCCGTCGTTGTCGTCGTCGTCGTCGTCGTCGTCGTCGTCGTCGTCGTCGTCGTCGTCGTCGTCGTCGTCGTCGTCGTCGTCGTCGCCGTCGTTGTCGTCGTCGTCGTCGTCGTCGTCGTCGTCGTCGTCGTCGTCGTCGTCGTCGTCGTCGTCGTCGTCGTCGTCGTAAAAGAAGAATGCTTGTCTTGTTACTTACTACACATTTTCAACTGGTCTTCAGAACGCGGGACAGCGAAACCTGGCCATCTATGGGCTCTGTATCTTCTCGGTTCTGCTAACGTATGGGGCGCTGACGGTCTTTGCCATCGTTACGCAAGTCGCCTTCGGCGGGATGAACAAGCTCATCGGCTCCTATGTCGCCATATTTTATGGTTTGCTGGCGACAACCTACGACGTGAGGGGCGAGTAGTGCCACTTCATTCGCGCAGCGTAGACACCACCCCTGATCGTGACTAAGCCTGAGCCTGCGCTTAAGCCTAGGTTTGGCCTAAGCCTATGCCTAAGTCAGTCCCTAAGCCCAAACCCAAAGGTAAGCGCAAGTCCAACAGCGGAAAAGTTCAGACTTGATTTAGGTTTGCACTTAGGCACGCAGAGATACCTTAGGCCTGGTCTTAGGTTTCGGACTAGGCTCAGGCTTAGGCTTAGGCATAGGCAAGAAACCACTTCTGATCTCCAACAGGGAATGATGTTCGTGACGCCCTACTGCCTGCTGGCCTGCTCCAAGAAACTGCGAAAAGCCCTCGCGGACCATATTCCCTTCCCGAAGAAGAAGGTGGTGACGGTAACGGCCGTCAGGCCGATCGGCGGAGGCTAAAAGCGTGGAAGAATGATATAGTGAAGTGATCTGTGAAGCGGTGCATACAGTACTGTGTAGGTACTGTAGCGTAGGATGTGTTCGGTTGGCAGGCTGTGAGTTCTCAACTTCCTCTCTCGAGCAATTCGCCGATCGTCGAACTTAAATTTTGCTTCTTGGCATCCCCACATTCGCAGTAAAGAGCTCAAGCGCATCCGACCTTTATCGTGGACACAATTCGATGAAATTTCGTCATGTTAGACTAGATATTCGATGATAGCGAGTGGCTCTACAACAAGTCCCCTAACACCGTGCTTCTACATGTGGAATAACCTATTTAGGTACCGCCAGCCTAAGGCCGGAAGAACTGAAGACAGACAGTGTATCGAGGAAATGAAGAAACGTACATAGCGGGCCCCAAGCGCGCACATAAAAGGATACGCTATCTCCGCCGCGGCGATGACATTACGTAAGGAGACTGATTGCTCGGCGCGCAGAGCAGCTACGTATGTGTGTAGTTACCGCGACCATGTATTCACAACAGTACATATAGTGGCGCATTATCTACTCTGTGGAACGGGTGGAAGGAAGCCTCTTGTAAAGGAGAAGTCGGTCTATTCGCTTGCGAGCGGCGCGGTCGCGCGCATAAGAAGGAACGAAGACGTTAATCCTCCAATAAGCACCCCCCCCCCTCGAATAACCACCCCTCCCTCGAATAAGCGCCCATCCCCCCTCCAGTAAGCGCCCCTCCTAGAGGTAGGTAGGTTGAAAATATGCTCCCAGGGCGATTTACGGTATGTATGGTTTTCATAGAGCCCGCTTCACATATGTACGTATCTGAGCGTACAGTAGGCTATGTACTTAACTACATATGTAGGCTAGGTATACGTGCGAACGAGCGCTAGGTGTGATTTGGCGGTAATCCACAATCATCCCGCTTCCGTGCCCGTAATCCACACTCTGTTTGTGTGTACCCACATTTATGTAGGTAGGCGCCTGTACTGTGTATTGTGCCGGTACGTACTGTACCTATCACGCGCGGCACACCACTCTACCCGACATTTCTTATGCATGCAGCGAGTATTGTAAGCGACACCGAGCGGGCGAGCCGGTAAACAGCGAGCTATACCTAGGTGCAGCCTATAGGGTGTGACCAATCTTGCAGGGTGCGATTGCCACTTGTCTGCGCGTATACATGTGTGCAAGACGCCTTGCTGTTGCGTAAGGGCGCTTGTTACATACACGAATGGTTCCCGCCGCCATATACAATGTATAGCACGTCCGTCCTAAAGCCCTATTAGAAGCAGCATCTGCTTGCCGCCCGCCTGTCGGCAATGGCAACGGTGCTAATCAAGTGCACATAATAACGTCACACTTCTTCTTCCTCACTCTAAGGAAGTTAGCAGAAGAGAGACGACGACCTTAGCTTGGTTTGGGACTGGATGAACTTTGGGAAAGCGGCGCAATGACGCTCGAAAAGAGGGAAAAGGCTGACTTCCCTAATGGAGTGGTCCTTCACCAGGTGAGATGTTAGAACAAGTCAAAACAGGTTTACTCAAATTTGAGAAGGTTTTGACGACGGCGCCGATCCAGCGTGAATGCTTCAACAAACGTCCATTGAGAAGAGCCCGCCATCCTCAGTTTCATATGAATTCGTCATCCTGCGCAGAAGTTTTTTTGATCCATTGAACAAGTTGTTTTTATGTACTTCTTAGGGAACTGCATTGTTAATCTGTAAGCACAAGGAGCTCATGTGTCTGGGTGTGTGTACCCTACCCCCATTCCCTTCTACAGATCGATCCCCAATCTCGACGGCCCAATGGGGGCGTGTCAGAGCGTCAGGTGCTCATGAGACTTCCCCTGCGCTTCTTTCTCTACGGAGGGGCCGTTCTGCCTGTCTTAGGGGTCTACCTGTGCGTTGTCTACTCCTACGTCTATCAGGTACGGTGGGCAATATTAGGGAATTTTTCTTGCATACTGTATGTATATGTTTATTCATATGTACATCTCACAACATTTTGAATGTTATGTTATTTCCAAATTTCGAATGGTATGTATTTTGCATGTTGTACACTTTCTCTTACTGTAACCCAAGGGCTTCCAAGTGAGATTTTCATGTGTAGCTGTGTGCTGATCTGTATCCATTCGCTACACATCACTGTGGCCAAGATCAGCTGAATTTCGCAAACTTTTAGAGTGCATAGTAACTTTTGAAGAACAAAATTTTGGTGCTGAAGATGGAGTAGAGCCAACAAAGGATACCAAAATTAGGTAGAAATGCACAATACTTAATACACAATCTTTGTATTAGCCTTGTGTTGCATGCTTCAATATTAATGCATATTGTGTATGCATATGTGCCCAAAATATACACAAACCGCTTTGCGTATACCACATTTGTCCAATACACTACCAGAGCCACCTTGTCTTTGCCAATCTCACAACCATGGGCTGCAAAAACGTCCAGTCTGTGGTGGTGGCCGCCAGCTGGTCCATCGGCATGTACAATCCGCAGAAGTCATTCTGGATAGGCGTCCTCTGGTTCGTCTACCCTTGCAGGTATGTAGGAGGGCAACTCGCGACCAGTTAAGAGCTTTGGTTTCAACCAGTTGAAGAACTTGGTGGTAGTTATTTAAGTTTTTTTTGCAAATTTATAATTCGGTTTTAGTTGTGCGATGTTTTTTTCAATCTAAAGAAATTATTGACTGGGTCAGACCTTGTAAACTAGTTTTTTTGTCTGGTATGAAAAAAGTTTGCCAAAGAACGTATTGTTGTCACTTTTGGAACGCTCAATGTACGTGGTGTCAGCACAGTGGGTGGTGCCAGTATGATCAAAATACAGGGTTTTTTTAGATGAGTGTTTTTCGTTCGGCCCGGTCTTGTATAAAACAGCAGCCGATATCGATGAAATTTTAACACAATATTAGAAAGGCTTTGGCATTTTGTATGTTAGGTGCCCAGCTCAATTGGTCTTGTAATGCACAAATTACAGGGTGTCAAAGTTGAGGTCGAAAATCTCACGATTGGCCGACTTTGAAGCACGATAACTTGCACTTGCTTTTAAATTTTTGGACGCGGCAAATTGCATCTGAAAGGCCTTTAAACAAGCTTTAATTTGCCGCAAGAACCAACTTTCCACGTTGTCCAACGGCCGAGCTACAGCGCGTCGAAATTCTTAGCATGGGTCAGAGGCCGCCTTTCTCAGCGGATGACGGCCTGCGCCGCTCCAGAACGCGTTATCGGAAACTTTTATACAAAATCGGGCCGAACGAAAAACACTCATCTAAAAAAGCCCTGTAATACCACATCCACATGTGCCATAAAATGCAAGCTATGTTAGGCAGACATGAAACTTCTATCGAAAACTTGGGTTTATTTCAAAAGCAAAATTTTTAAGTTTGAGTGCTACCTACCTACAGGGTGTTCTGGGTCTTCCTGCACGAGCAGCTGTATATGGACCTCGACCCCAAGCGCGTCCAGGGGGCCTGGTATGGGATGGCGGCCCGGACCATGTCCGTATGCATCCTCTTGGAAGGCCTGGGCCTCATGACGGTCACGTTGATCTCGCAGCACGGTGAGATTTGCTCGACTTGGTGGTAATTTTACATTGTGATCATACGTGTAGCGGCCAACCGGTGAGGGGAGGGGGGGGGGGGGTGGTGAGCGGGGGGAGGGGGGTATGCGGCCCCCTCGAGGAAGGGAGTTGGTCTGGGACCCCCTGGAGGTTGGT
Source organism: Linhomoeus sp. GSCO2_2 (assembly GCA_030248115.1). NCBI lineage: Eukaryota > Metazoa > Nematoda > Chromadorea > Monhysterida > Linhomoeidae > Linhomoeus > Linhomoeus sp. GSCO2_2. The sequence goes on along the minus strand of JASAMZ010001243.1, from coordinate 13,139 downwards.
CAAGCGACCTACAAATTTTGTTTAAAAGTACCAACAAAATGAGAATATTTTACAGAAATTGGTCAAAAAGCGCCAAAATTCGCCAAATTTTGGTCAAAACGTACGAAATAATGCGCCGCAAGCTAAGATTTTGCTATTTTCAAGCGCCGCAGGCGAAATGGTTGCCATTTTTAAGCGCGAAAATTTTTGAAAATCCTTGGGGGGGTCTGTTGGGAAGTAAGGGAGGGGGTTTCTGGGGGGGGGGGGGGGGCGGGGGATACGGGGGGGGGGGGGGGCTGAAACCTCCGGCTAGGGGGGCTTCCCCCCCCCCCCCCCCCCCCCCCCCCAATGCTCCCCCTCCACCCGGCTACACGTATGTGATAGAATGTGACAAGCGATTCCGCCAACTTGTAGAGCTTCACGCCCTTGGCTTTATCAGCTGGGTGATGGGATGGAACGTCCACATGTTCCTGAATGTCGCTCTCCACCATGTCTCCGGATGGCGTTCCATGTCGCCTCAGGTGGGCTAAGCGGGAAAATTGGACTCTTTTCTTCATGTATGTAGTTGGCGAAGTTAGGCAATGTGCCTTTTCGATACTATAGGCTCCAATTGTGTCGCATTTGTGTAGATGCACTTGTAGAACATGACATTTCGTCTTCACAGGTCAAATCGGCAATCGGCATTGCCGTTAGCGATTTTGTTCTTTTCTGTTTCGCAGGCCAACCGGCATTTCTACATCAAAGTGGCTATCGTAGCGACGGCAATGGCACTCTGCGTCTCGTCCGCCGTGGTATTCGTCTACTTTCTGCGGACGTGCAAAAACTGGGGTGCGCTAGTGCTAGAGTCGCAGGATCATGTTTAAGTTGCTATTACCACGATTATAATTTGGTTAAAAACAACATGAGTGTTCCCATGATGGCCCTGATTGTGTGGGTCGATCCACACAAACTGCACAACTGTTGCTGGATTCTTACCTACGGTCAATCTTGCATACCATACCCCGTATGAAAGAGCTAAAGTTTTCTTAATTGCCCAATTTACCGGTCTTCCAGCCTACGCCACCTTTGCCTCCCTCGAGCTGCTGGTAATCCTCTCAAACGGCGTGTATTACTGGACCATGGCATGGGAGATGCCCAGAGTCGACATAGGGGTTTTCGCGGCAAGACTCAACCCTAAGAAGTTGTCTTGACAGGCAACTTTTGTCTCTCATCACTTCGCGTCACTGCTGATTTTGTGTTTGTTTAAGAGAATACGTGCGTGAATGTGATGCGCCATGCCAGGCAGTGTGCCACCTTTATGCTCTCGACTGCAAAATGTGTGTATACCGTAGGCTGCGCACATTCCGTCAGTACATTGTAGCTCAAGAGGCCCCCTACTTATGTGCTTGTGTTATAGTGACTTACAGTGCGATAAACGCAGTTTATGAGCGTGACTATGGTTCTAAGGTATTGTCGAGTACGGAACAGAGGCTGTGTTTCTCCTCTTTAGTCAACGAATCGTAACACCCGCCGTTCAAGATTCTCTATTCGGAGAGCTGAAAGCAAGCCACCGCTTATCAGTAGAACTGACATGCGCTCTTGAGCTTCGCAAGTCCTTTGCTACTGCGTGTGGACTGCTATGTACCTTACAATGACAAGCCAGCAGTGCTGCTTCAACGACACGTTTAGTCGCAAGCTCGCAGCCAGCGTCGCAGTCAAGAGTATATATATGGCAAAGGTCAACTTCATCGTCATTTGGACCGACAAGACACAAGGAATCAGCAGGGACGGCAGAATACCATGGACACTTCCCAGGGAACTACAATATTATAGGGACAAGGTGACGAGCGCGACAAGAAGCTCGAATAGTTGCGAAAGAAACGCAGTGATCGTTGGTAGAACAAGTTGGGAGAACAGTTGTGAAAAGCGCAACGTCGTCACGCTTGTCGTCAGCCGAAGTCTGAAGAAGATAGGCGAGGTACACTAATGGCAAGGCTTGGATTAGGCTTAGGCTTTGGCTTTGGCTTTGGCTTTGGCTTTAGCTTTGGCTTAGGCTTGGGCTTGGGCTTGGGCTTGGGGTTGGGCTTAGGCTTAGGCTCAGACTTAGGCTCAGACTCAGGCATAGCCTTAGGCTAGGTTAAGGCCAGCAGCTCGACATCCAGTTTGAATTCATGTTAGGTCATGTTCAACAAGTATATTATTACAGCATCAACTAAAAAGGGACACCGAGATTAACAGCACCACGCTGCTATGTCACACTTACGAGGAAGCTATCGTTGTGTTGACAAATGAGGACAGAGTTGGCAAAATCGGTCAGGTCTGGAACATCGGAGGGTCGCAAATCTTCAAACTGGGTTTGGAACATCCCAGCTGTCACAGGTTGTTTTTACTTCCGTTTGCATGCGTTCCAGCAGCCATGTAAGATTGTCATCTGCTGATTCTCATTTTAGACTGTATATCCCCTCAAGGACCGTGGCGGCACATGTGCCGCCGGGAGCTCCCGCGTACCATTACTTTGAATGGTATGCGGGAAGAATTTTATGGTATGCGGGATTCCCGCGTAGCTAAAGAATGGTATGCGGGAATGTTTTTTTCCCTAGGCGATTTTAGAATGGTACGCAGGAACAAATTTCTGGCCACCCCATCCCTAGAAGATTTAAAATGGTACGCGGGAAGGTTTTGTCTGGGCCGCCAGCCGGGCTTCCATTCCCGCGTACCATTTCTTGTGCTAAGTATCTACCCGCGTACCATATTGACACTTAGCCATTCTAGTGTGTGTGGTTGGAATGCAAGTTGCAGTGCTTCAGTGTGGCCAGAATACAAGGTGCCAGAGGAGGGTTGCCTGACAATTGGAGAGCGAAAACACTTGATTTGCGAAGAACAGAGAAGTACAGTACACCCAGTCACAAAAGTCAGCCATGGCTCCTTCCCTCCAAATGTCCCAATTGGCACCAGAAAATCCAATTCCCCCAAAGCCAGCCAGAAATTCTAAATATTTCAGCTACGAATCCACAAAATACTCCAAACGATCTCGAAAATGCGCGGCCTGTACTCAACTGCACAAACAACTTGCAACCTGTGCCTAATATGCAAATTTGCCTACCGTACACTTTGCATTTATCAAGCTGCATTGTGAATATGCAAATTCAGTTAAACCATTTTACGCCAAGACAAATATGGTACGCGGAAAGAAAGTTGCACCACTAACATCTCGCAACTGACCAATTCCTCTCAGATCGTCAGGTATCTCTCCTTCCATTTTGTTTATGTCTACAGCACGACTTCCAAAGATTCTCTACAACACCAACAGCCACATGCACATAGAAACACAATCCTCTAGGTAGCTGTGAAACTGACACACTGCCAGGTCGCTGCCCGCCTATTTGTTCCCTTTTCTATTGGTGCCAATTGCCTCTCCTTCCACCCGACAAACAACCACTGTCAAGCATGCCATGTAAATCACCTCTTGATCACTGCTCTGTCGATTTCGCCGCCGCGGCCCAATTATCTTCTACCCGCGTACCATTCTCTTCCCGTGCCAACTAATATGGTACGCGGGAAGAAATTTCCCGGCCTTCCTCCCGAGGAGAGTCTAAAATGGTATGCGGGAACGTTTTTTTCCCAAGGCGATTTTAGAATGGTACGCGGGAACAAATTTTTTCCCGAGGCGAGTCAACAATGGTACGCGGGAACGAAAGTGTCAGAAATGGTACGCGGGAAGAAAAAGTTTTTTGGTACGCAGGAGATATGGTACGCGGGAAAAAGCCACGGGCCTTAAGGGGATATTACAAGACTCTATGCCGACATTCTATGCGACAATTTCTTTCCAAAATTCGATCTGAATCACTTCAATGATATAACAAAAGAAGTCGCTGAAGATGAAAGCATTCCACTTGGTATTCAAGAGGAAAACGGCCTCCAGTATGAGTATTTCGTCTATGAGAAGAAGGAGAAATCCACAACGTAGTGTCGATCAATAAGATACGGTCTGTATCAGCCACAGCCCGGGCGAAGTACGCATTCTTCTCCTCGACGCATGTGGTTGTTTTGCGCATTGCCGCTAGTGGTCGTAGATATTAACGTATGTGCACTGTCGTCACGTGTATTATTGAAACGACTAGTAAAATGTATTGATATCGCGAAATACAATAGAGCGAAAAGGGAAATAGAACACAAACGCACGATAAAAGCGCTGGCATTTCTCAGGCTTTAACGTCAATCGCAACGTCAAATGCAAACCGCGTTTCAACAAAAGCAATTACTGGAACTAAAGCAAGACATTTGGTGCCGTGTTTCGGCGTGTATTCTCAAAACACGATCACCAATTACCATAACTCTGGGCCACGCCTCTTCAGTTGGGAACCCAGAGCGGCGCGGATCTACGGGGGCGCGTGCAACCAAAGAGGGTTTGGGGTATCATAGCAGCGACCGCGATACGCAATGTACACGACACACTCGGGCAAGTAGGCGTCCAGCAAACGTCGCTGGAATAAATGAATGGTCTAGGTTGGAGGAACGCAAGTGGAGACACAATCTAGATGAGCAGCGGCAGTAGGGGGTGGTGTGGGTAGCTTTAGAACGTGCGTATCAAATAATTGGCAAAGATAAACATAGAGAATCGAGATAACAATCTATGTACGGGTACTGCTACTGTTGCTTCCTAAGATGAGCGTGGGTCATGATACAAAATGCACAAATCCCCTCAGGGGTGACCATAGAACCTGAAACTAAATAGTTTCAGTTTCAGAAATACACTGAAACTGAAACTGCATTGAAACTAAGATGGCCAGCCACATTTAATCCATGAAAAGTTTCAGTATTAGTGTACTCTAAAACTAGTTCAGTATAGCACTACTGAAACTAGTTTCCGTGCAATATCAGTATTTGAGGCGCTTGTTTAGCTTATCTTAGGTTCATTGCTATGCGCATTGCTTGTTGACAATGGCGAAACAACTTGGAACGCACCTTATATGTATTGTAATCAGCAACTCAGCAACGCATTCATGCAAGATTGCATGTACGGTTTTACGGTTTTTAATACTGAAACTCAGTTTCAATGACTGAAACTAAAACTCGAGAGATTTTTTCGCCCGGCCTCAGCCGGGCGAACCCCTACGAGAGCTTTTCGTGCGTGCGTACGTACGTACGTCCGTCCGTCCGTTACGCTCTCAGATCTCGGCGTTGGAACGTCGTAGGAAGGCGATCTTGGGCTTTACGGAAAGGTCTCGACTCACTGGTAATGTCGCTAAGAGAAGTCGAAATTCAAAAGTTTGAATTGCGCGCGCTACAGTAACCCGAAAGTCCAAAACGCAAAACGGCTCTAACACGCTCGTCTTACGTCGTAGAGCGGCGTGCGATAGGTCAACTAAAAGGTCTCGACGTGCTCTTTCGTTTGGCATTAAAACTTTTGTTAATTACGCAAACACGCAACACGAAAAGCGACATTCTCGCGTTTCTAACGCAGAAATCGCTCTAACTCGCTCAGCGTGCGTCGTACGGAGACGATCTTGGGTTGGTTGGATAGCTCTTGACTCACTGATCATTTGTTCTTCTATTGGTCGAAAATCAAAAGTTTGAATATCGCGAACTACAGTAACCCAAAGGTTCAAACAGCAAATGGGCCCTAACTCGCTCGTCTTACGTTGTAGAGCGGCATTCGTTCGACCGTTTGAAAGCTTGCGTTGAAGCAGTTGTTGAACGGTCATTCCTAAAGAAATACTTTTGTTTTTTTCGCCCGGCCTCAGCCGGGCGAACCCCTACGAGAGCTTATCGTGCGTGCGTCCGTTCGTCCGTGCGTCCGTTCGTCACGCTCTCAGATCTCGGCGTCGGTAAGTTGTAGGAAGGAGATCTTGGGCTCTACGGAAAGGTCTTGACTCACTGATCATTCAGCTAAGAGACTTCGAAATTCAAAACTTTGAATTTCGCGAGTTACAGTAACCTAAAGTTTCAAAACGGGAATGCCAGATCTCGACGTTGGTAAGTCGTAGGAAGGCGATCTTGGGCTTTATGGATAGCTCTAGACTCACTGATCATTCCGCTAAGAGGTTGCGAAATTCAAAAGTTTGAATTTCGCGCGTTACAGTAACCCAAAGGTTGAAAACGGAAAACGGCTCTAACTCGCTCGTCTTACGTCGTAGAGCGGCGTGCGATAGGTCAACTAAAAGGTATCGACGTGCTCTTTCATCCGATTTAGATTTCGACATTTAAAAGTTTGAATTTCCCGAGTTACAGTAACCTGACGTTTCAAAACGCAACTGTCATATCTCGACGTTGGAAAGTCATAGGAAGGCGATCTTGGGCTCCACGGATAGGTCTCGACTCACTGGTAATTCCGCTAAGAGGTTGCAAAATTCAAAAGTTTGAATTTCGCGAGTTACAGTAACTCAAAGGTTGAAAACGGAAAACGGCTCTAGCTCGCTCATCTTACGTCGTAGAGCGGCGTGCGATAGGTCAACTAAAAGGTATCGACGCGCTCTTTCATTTGGCATTAAAGTTTTCTTAATTACGCAAACACGCACCACGAAAAGCAATATTCTCGCGTTTTTAACGCAGAAATCGCTCTACCTCGCTCAGCGTGCTTCGTAGAGAGACGATCTTGAGTTTTCTGGATAGCTCTCGACTCACGGATGATTTGTTCTTGTATTGGTCGAAACTCAAAAGTTTGAATATCGCGAGCTACAGTAACCCAAAGGTTCAAAACGCAAAACTTCTCTAACTCGCTCATCTTCCGTCGTAGAGCGGCATTCGTTCGAACGTTTGAAAGCCTACGTTGAGGCAGTTGTTGAACACTCATTCCTAAATAAATACTTTTGTTTTTTTAACCCTTGTCTTACGAACAACTTTGTCTGCTAAAAAAATTATTCCCGGGCGATCCCAATGTTGCCTTGCAACAACCGCTCAGAAATGCGTGTGTCGTGCTCAAAAAAATAATCCCGGGCGATCCCAATGTTGCCTTGCAACAACCGCTCAGAAATGCGTGTGCCTTGCTCAAAAAATTAATCCCGGGCGATCCCAATGTTGCCTTGCAAGAACCCTCAGAAAGGAGTGGGTCAGAAGTAGCGCATGAATAGTGGACTCCGGGCGGGCGCGCGTCATATCGGAAAGGCTTCGAAATGCTTTACAAAAGTATCCACTCTTTAACTCTTCCACTTTAAAACGCTCACAAACCACTCTGTATTAATAAAACAACTCAACTTTTTTAAAACAGCTTGTTTACCCTTGTCTTACGAACAACCTTGTCTGCAAAAATAATTAATCCCGGGCGATCCCAATGTTGCCCTGCAACAACTGCTCAGAAATGCGTGTGTCTTGCTCAAAAAATAATCCCGGGCGATCCCAATGTTGCCCTGCAAGAACCCCTCAGAAAGAAGCGTGTCAGAAGCAGTGCATGAATAGTGGACTCCGGGCGGGCGCGCGTCATATCGGAAAGGCTTCGAAATACTTTACAAAAGTATCCACTCTTTTACTCTTCCACTTTAAAACACTCACAAACCACTCTGTATTAATAAAACAACTCAACTTTTTTAAAACAGCTTGTTTACTGAAACTGGAATTGATGCTGAAACTAAAACGACAAGATTAGTAGACGGGGGCAGAGCCCCTCGGGGCACTCCTCCCCTCTTTCAGAAGAATTTTGGAGAGTTGAATCATGCTGCCCGTTGATCAACGAGACATGTCAGTGAGGCTTAGTGGCCATTCTGATCGCAAAATTAATAGCAAATTCGGAACTGTGACCCTCCAATACCCCACATTTGACACACAACACACCTAGCTTCGGCTGAACTGACACAACCAGGTTTTCCACTTGAGGGCATGTACGGTGGCAAGCAAATTCTTCAAAAACGGTCCCACACATCTCAAAACGAAAAGACAACGCCAAATTCGTGATCAGCATCACCGAAAAGCCGGAATCGAGTATTTACACGGTAGGTGCCCCGGACAAATCCGGTGTAACATGCCAAAACCGCCCCCATGCCAGAACCGCCCCCCGGCGGTCTTGGCATATGCCAGTTTCGCCCCCCGGCGGTACTGGCATATGCCAAAGTCGCCCCCTCTATGCCAATACCGCCCCCTTCCCGCTTTCACTTCGGGTGAGAAGGGAGAACAAGTTGTTCGTGATGATAGATCGGTATTATTAACTCCTGAATCTAATCTATCCCAAAATGTCATCTGCTTGCCACTTGACGCTGCCAGCGGCCAGCGCAGATATGTAGGCAGTCGAGTTTGGCTCAGTCAACTGAGACTACCGCACGCTGGGACATTCTGAATGAGTCCACCAATTCACTACAATCAATAATTCCGGTGCTGAAATCTCAAATCTAAGTCAAGCATTCCTCCAGACCCTCTCTGTCTGTAGTGTACTAATTTCCAAGTTATGCCTGAAACTGAAATCATATTACGTGCGTACTTAAAGTTACATCCCACAAGGAGATCCACAAAGTTACATCCCAAGTGTGAATGCCTAGGCATTGATAGGAGATAGACACAACACTTTCCAAACAACAATCTCGCACTCGACTCTCTTACACGTGAATCTTTCCTTTGCAAGCATCGCCAGACACTGTATTCGGCACGCGAGCGGTCATGGCTGCTGCGTGAGGCAGACAAAATTCGATGACAGGTACTTTAGAAAGAGGGGGGGGGGGGGCGGAATTAGCATAGAGGGGCGGTATTGGCATGTATGCCAAAACCGCCGGGGGGCGAAACTGGCATATGCCAAAACCGCCTTGGGGCGGATTTGGCATAGAACGGTTTTGGCATGTGACACCGGCAGCCAAATTTTGAATTCAAATTTCCCGCCAAAATACGCGTCGGGAGAAAAAAGTGTTTGGAACAAAAACTATGCATCCTTCGATGCTCTATCACGTGAAAGTCGAATTGACACCGAAATATCTCAACTGAAACCCACTTCGCACCGAAATACCGAAAATTAGTTGAAAAAATTGAAATTTCTCGAAAAAACAATTTTCGAATGCGACCTTTTCTCGTTTTCCGGAAAGACATTCATAAGCGCAAGAAACGCTCCAAACATCAGCGTAATTAATTCACACAGCAAGAAATGAGAAACGCGGAACTCTAAAATTTCGACCAAAAATCGGTTTTTTCAACTTTTCACCAAAAATTTGGTCATTTAGAGAGAAACGATCTACTACAATGTTGTAGAGCTCGCCGAGCTCTATCGATTGGTCTTTGGCCTATCTTGATACGAGCACCCTATCAAAAGTTACACCGGCCTGAAATTTCACCCGGAAACCTGGGACCCAACTTTGGGGTGAATTTCCCGGCCGATCCCATGTCTAAGCCCACTATACAAACCGATTCTGGAAAGAGCTATCCAAGTTCTTCAAGTGGGACAAACAACTTCCGGTTCACCTAAAAAACAAAAAAATCACGAGTGGCAAACCAAACCCTACTTTTGGGTCGAACAAGTCTCTTTTAAAAAGCGGAGTGGTTTTGAGCTTTGAATTTTTGCTGAGATTGTAGCAAATACAGTATGTGATATGAGGTGCGGTGCACGGTGCGCGGTGCGCCCACGTACTGTGTCAACAGGCAATGTTATATGCGCCATCAAAAGTGTGCCGGACTGGAATGTAAAATCCCCAAAGACCTTGACCCTAGTGTATTTGGGTAGTTTACAGCAGGCTCTGCTCATTCATGCATGCGGGGGCCGTCAATAACGAGAGCTCCTCCTCGTTTGCAATTGGGTTCGATTGACTGACAGCATTGACGCGCGCCCGGCCATGGAGACGCCCAGGCTACACAAGCGTCACGGCGTCCGTGGATACTGTAGCTATACATAGGTGGTGTTGATTGGTGCGTCCGATCGAACAAACTCCGTCCTCTGGTATTGTGAAAACAATTCTTTGCGTCTAGTATCCGATACTGTAGTGCGAAAAGTCGCGTGCATCGTGGTAGCCTGGAAGGTCACTGAAACAAGAGAAGAGAAGTCAACGTGCGAGTACAGCAGGCAGAATACAAGGCTCAACTTAATCTGGAGATAGTTAAAAGCATGGGTCACCGCCAGCAGACACTTCTAATCGTGCTTTCAACTCAGACGCTGATTGCTGGTGAGCCCAATCGCAGGACAGCCGAGCAAACAGCCAATAGCTTCGATTGCAGTACGCAGAATTGTTTTGTTCACAACAATCAGTCGTCGACTCCACCGCCTGTTCCTGGCCAAGCGGCTACCGGCAGTTGGACGGCGACGCTTCACACGTCTTCGGCATACTGACGGACGCCAAGCCGGCCGCCGAGCAGGCCGACGACTGCGCTGCCGCGGCCGCCGCCGTCGGCTTCGGGGCGAGAGGCCGTCTCGCCTGGCCCACCAGTCGACAAATACAGATCGGCCTAGAATCGATGATGGTATGGATTATTGAGGAGAGCTTTAGAAGTGCGCAACCCAAGCTAGCGATTCTAAATTGACTGACAATGAAGTGAGACGGAGAGGCTAGTTGACTCGGCGAACTGTCACGGAGCCAGTCGCACGTATAGAGTCGGTCGGTTGACCCGTAGAGCAGCCAGACATAGTTGTCGTTGTTAGCGGGCGGGAAGCCAACCCAGTCCAGGCGGCGACTCGTTGATTCAGGTCTATTCAGTGCCTCAAGTTTTCGAGGCCTGGCTGGGGATCCGGAAGGCGCCGGTCGAGGGCGTCCCGGGCAGCTTTGACGCGGCCCATCTGCTGTGGGTCTGGCCGGACGGCGGGAACGAGACGGCGGTCGACGTCCCCTTCCAAGGCGACGAGCTGGACTTCGACATGTCCACCGACGAGTGCGTCCGGGCCAAGATCGGCGACGTCGCCTTCTGGTTAGACAGGAGCTGTCTGGCGCCGATGTCGGCCGTCTGCGAGATCGTTCTTGGTGAGATGCAAGACGCCCGTGATATCCCTTTGGGAACGTAATGTTACAGGAGTTCCCGAAAGTCCAGGTTACGAGATGTCCCAGATTGCCCGGCGTCACGCAACCTCCGGTCATAAGGACCAAATCACGATATTTGTATCTCGGGATCTACTGAACAAAATTGGTTGAAATTTGGCATACTAAGGAACATGCCTAATCACAAGTGGAAATTTGGTGAAATCTGTCGGCGGGGCAAAAGTGGCGGGCGTGTCCTTTCTTTTGCTGCCCACCGCCCGAGGTTACGTAACTCCAGGTAACGCCACGACGCCCCATTTAACCTCTAAAGTGTCCCAGGTCGCTTCGGACACATCTGTTCAATCGTTCATAAAGGGGTACCACCAACTACCAACGTCCTCCTCGATTGCAGACGCGACCTGCGAGGGCTTCTGCGGAGACGATAGTCGCTGCGTCTGCCTTGAAGGACAGCTGCTCTGTCGCGACGCCACAGGTGCACACAAACTACCGTAGACTACCGTAAACGCTCTACTCTAGTGCCCCCTTTGGTTATGCACTATACTACCTTGCGTGTACTACAAGGTACTACTGTATGCATGTATACTGTATAAGTGTATATGTACCTGTATATGTATGTATGTACCGGGTGTCCCATAAATCCAGACCCTCCGTCCACAGCAAGTTATAGGAAACTCTACGCGGTGAAACTTTCACAGATTGAAGTCCAATGTCTTGGGACATCTGACACCAAATTTTAGCATCGTCTATCAACTTTGGCGGAATTGCGGGTGCAAAACCCAAAATTGGTTAATTTCTTAAAACTCACCGTCTTCTGTCGGCTACAACTTTCGCTAGACTGCAGCTAATTTGGTGCGAGTTGTACCGCTTTGAAGTAGACAGATTAGGCTTTCGAATGGTCTTCGAACGAGAGTTGTAGCTTGTAGCATGCATGAGAAAGGTCGAAACAAAGTTGGTTTGCCGGCCCCAAAGCAGGAGGCAGTCAGCCCCTCCTCCTGCAGCAGGGCCTCCTCCACGACTGCCAGCGGCCGTGACCAATTTTTGGGTTTTGCGCCCGCAATTCCGCGAAAGTTGGTGTATGATGCTGAAATTTGGTGTCAGATGTCCCAAGACATTGAACTTCAATCTGTGAAAGTTTCAAGGCGTGTAGTTTCCTATAACTTGCTGTAGAGGGGGGGGGGGTGGTCTGGACTTATGGGACACCCGGTATGTGGTACTCGTCCAATTGTTATACGCAGTGTAACTGTACATTTGGTAACTTGAAGAGTGTTGAAGTAAAGCCCTCCCCTTGAATAAACCCTACCAAATTCCACAGTACCAAGCCCCTCCTAGAAGGAGGTTGCCAACTAAGCCCCCTCCGCCCCTTGGGGGGGGGGGGGGGGGAGGGGGGAGAGGAGAGGGTACCCTGTTCTAAGTTTCAGGCAGCAGCTGTTGGTGGCCCACTGGCTATCTCCAATTGGATAACGACGGATCGCACGCGTTTGGCCTCAATCTGTCCACCTATGACTGGGACACGCACGCGCTCCAGTGTGACATATACGCTGCAGCTCAAGGCCCCGGCAGAAGAGGACGTCTCGCCTGGCAGACCTCCACGGAAATAATAGATAGCCTGCAGTTCTTCATGGTTAGTTAGGCAGCCTTAGTTATTAACTGTTAGTTTGGCAGCCTTAGTTATTAGCCGTTAGTTTGGCAGCCTTAGTTTTTAACCGTTAGTTTGGCAGTCTTAGTTATTAACCGTTAGTTTGGCAGCCTTAGTTATTAACCGTTAGTTTGGCAGCCTTAGTTATTAACCATTAGTTTGGCAGCCTTAGTTATTAACCGTTAGTTTGGCAGCCTTAGTTATTAACCGTTAGTTTGGCAGCCTTAGTTATTAACCGTTAGTTTGGCAGCCTTAGTTATTAACCATTAGTTTGGCAGCCTTAGTTATTAACCGTTAGTTTGGCAGCCTTAGTTATTAACCATTAGTTTGGCAGCCTTAGTTATTAACCGTTAGTTTGGCAGCCTTAGTTATTAACCGTTAGTTTGGCAGCCTTAGTTATTAACCGTTAGTTTGGCAGCCTTAGTTATTAACCGTTAGTTTGGCAGCCTTAGTTATTAACCGTTAGTCTGGCAGCCTTAGTTATTAACCGTTAGTTTGGCAGCCTTAGTTATTAACCGTTAGTTTGGCAGCCTTAGTTATTAGCCGTTAGTTTGGCAGCCTTAGTTATTAACCGTTAGTTTGGCAGCCTTAGTTATTAACCGTTAGTTTGGCAGCCTTAGTTATTAACCGTTAGTTTGGCAGCCTTAGTTATTACCCGTTAGTTTGGCAGCCTT